>WBNO01031296.1:196695-216763 GCA_013400575.1 Peucedramus taeniatus
GCCCGGGCCCCGCCGCGCTCAGGGCAGCTCCGCCGGTGCGGGGTCGCAGCGGGGGCCGCGGGCGCTGAGCGGCTCCTGCGGGTCACAGAGTCACAGAGTGGGACAGGTTGGGAGGGACCACGGTGGAGCGTCTGGTCCAGCCGCGCTGCTCCAGGAGGGGCAACCCAGAGCACGTGGCACGGGATTGCGTCCGGACGGTTCTTGAGTATCTCCAGTGAGGGAGGCTCCACCCGCTCTGGACAGTCTGTTCCACTGCTTGGTCACCCGCTCAGTAAAATTTTTCCTCATATTCCGGGGCCGCTCCCTGTGCATCAGTTTCTGCCCGTTGCCTCTTGTCCCATTGCTGGGCACCACCGAGAAGAGCCTGGATCCATTCTCTTGGCACTCCTCCTTCAATTACTTATGGGCAATGACGAGGTCCCCTCGTCTCTTTCTAGCGGCGGTGTGGGGTTTTCCAGGCTGACTACTATTTCTGGAACCGGAGGTTCTCCTTATCGCCCTGGAAAAGGGCTGAGGCAGCACAGCCCTGCACGCAGTCTCCATAGCAGTTAATTCGCAGCCCTGCTGGAGTATTTATGGAATGAAACACACAAACGCTCACACTTGTGAGCATCTGGTCCACAGCAATGGTCTGCCTGCCTAGTGAAAGGAGCCGTGCGACACTAATGTTAAAACAAAGACAGAACGTGACAGCATAAAAAGCCAACTTTTTGTGGAGTGCTGGAAACACTCGCCCAGCTGGTTTGCCAAAACCTCCGGGAAATCCAGTGATGAAGGGTTGGGAATTTCGATTTTTAAGCAGGAACGTGTAATTTATACGGCTTATTCATTGCTCAGACAGAAATTACAGGGCTTCTTTTAAGCACGAGAAAACCCTAACCTAGAACTTGGTGCACCCTTGAGGGCTCTCATAGCCCATGTTAGCAGTGACTCAGGCAGAGCTAAACAAAGGCAAGCTGGCACCCGGGGAGGTGTTCATGGCCAGTGACCTCACTGTGGTATTCGGCTTCTTCTGAGGCCAGTGACCTCACTGTGGTATTCGGCTTCTTCTGTTGCCCGAGGCAACACATCTGGGAGAAGTGCTGAGTGTGTAACAAATTTAAATGTCTCTTGCTGCATTGGTACCTCGAGCAGGATTTGGTTTTGTTTGTTGTGGTGTTTTTTTTGTTTAAGCAAATTATGGTTGTGTGTTACAGAGGATAATGTGATCGGTTTTGTGCAAACCATTTAAATGTTCTTCTTTTTCCAGGTTATTTTCACTGCTGAAAAGGGACTGCAATGGAGAGTACGGTATCGGTTACTTTCCTTGTATCGTTTTCCATACTGCTATGTGAAAGTTACCACCGTGGAGTGGAGACAGCTACTGTTGTGCATACATCAGAGAGAGCTTTTCCAGAAAAGACAGTGGGTGTCAATACTGACTTGGCAGGACTAATACAGAAGTTGCACCTTCAAGAACTTTTTAATCGTTATGGAGAAAACAACTCTCTGTCAATTGATGGATTTAGAAAACTGCTACAGAACATAGGTATAGATAAAATGAAAAGGATTAAAATAAGCCACGATCATGATCATGACCATGATCATGACCACAGTCATGACCATCACGACCATGACCACGACCATCACTCTCATCATAATCATGTTTCATTGAGTAAAAGCTCTGAGAAGACTGCTTGCCCAAACCACGAATCTGATGCTAGCAAAGAACACAGGAACAGCCACGCGAAGGAGCCCCATAAAGCCGAGGGCGTGGAACGGCAGCAGAACTTTGTGCGCAGCAAGAACGCGGTCCATGAGATCACGGCGTCCGTCATCACCGCTTCCGCGGGCGGCCACGCCGAGCTCCAGAACGTGCAGCCCGGAGAAGTCAAGACAGTTGTTCGTGTGGGTGCCGTGGGGGCTGGCCCTGGTGCTGGTAATGTCACAGGGGGCCGCAACGCCACCTGGCTTGGTGCCACGAAGGCAAACGAATCTCGTGCTTCTCCAAAGGAGTTGGAGAGAGGGAGCTACCTCTATTCTAAACTGAAAAAACAAAACACTCAAGAGGTGAGGCTGGTTCTGTTGTATTCTCAGGAATCCAGATCCACCAGGAATGTTGTCATGGCTTATTTTTCAGGTGCTTATTGTTTACCTGGGTGCAAGTTTTGTAGTGTAACAATACCCATAGCCAAACACTTGCAATCAGCTTTCCTTGGAACTTAACATTTTGAGGGAATATGGTGTTAGGTTCACAAGCTCAGAGGAAAATCAAGTATAGAAGTACACTTGGTTTAATGCATTTATGATTTATGTATTTAACTGTTACTAAATATTAAACAAACTTACTAAACCTGAAAAACATCTACAGTTTTAAACTTGCAGTTCTGCCTTAGATCAGGAATCTGTGTTGTTTCCCTATTAGTGGAGTGAAAGTAAAAAAATCCAGTTGAGGTACTGTGATTTTTATCAAAGCTGTCTCACATTGTGATAGTGTGGAACTGTCTTCCCCTAACACCTTCCCCTCCCCATCTAACAACTGTATGTAAACAACTCTGAAAAAGATTGTGGCAAAATGTCACGTGTTACTTTAAAATAGTATAAAATTAGCACTGATGAAGAGTATAGTTGTGTTGTAGACGTTTTTCTTAAACAGATCCTTGTCCATTAAAGGCTTTAAAAAGCAAACAGGATCTTAATGTTTGCAGCCATGCCAGGTAACTCCCGAGCGGGCGTTGCGTGGCATGTGATGGTGGGTGCTGAGTTCACAAGTTGTTGCTGTGTTCTGCAGTGTCAAAGCAGAAGTACTGCTGTTCTTTAAACCCACTGAGACTGTGTGTAGGTTGTACAGTGAGGAGCTGTTTACTCGAGGTAGCATATGTACAACATGCTCTGTACAAGACATTCCACAGCAGTCACTGCTTCGAAAAGGTATTTGACCTTGTTAATGCTCCCTTATGTGGCCCTTAAAACTGACTGAAAAGTGTTAGGCTTTTTCTATTTGTACATCAATGCATCTGACCCATTTGTGCTGAGAATGAGTAATAATTACATGTCATCTACCCAAACTCCCCAACCAGCTTTCGGGGGCAGGGTTGGGGTGGAAGTATAATTTTACTAAATGAGTTTGTTATCAGTTTTTGAGTTTTGTTGATATAGCTGCTTTCATGTGGTGCTACTGCATTTCAGTTAAGATGGGATGTGCAGTCCTTTTAAGATGTGTTGTGGTATTTTGGTTCTGGTTAATCTTTAATTTCTCTTTTTCCACAGTGCTCCAATGCATCCAAACTGATGCAGTCGCATGGAATAGGTACTCAAGTATTGTTGACTGCTACAGAATTTAGTTATCTCTGTCCAGCTCTTATTAACCAGATTGATGGCAAGTACTGCATAGTCCATGCTACTAGTGAAAAAGCAGAAACTCCTCCAAAAAGTTACTCCCTGCAAATAGGTAGGCCAGGGTTTTTTTGTAACATCGAAGTTTAATGGAAAAATGTTTATGTTGGTTATATATCCAAGAAACCTGTTTCATACTTGCAAGAAGTGTTGTTTTCTTTTGGCACTTCACCAAGATTGGAGAGAAATCTGTGGCATTCTTTTGTTAATCTTTTTTATTGAATGATCAGGTGTGTTTGATAACAGAAATGTTAAGCAAACAAAATCATGTAGAGCTGTTACTTATTGTTGTTACTATTTTATTTTTTTGTCAGCTTGGATTGGTGGCTTTATATCCATCTCTGTCATCAGCTTTCTTTCCTTGCTGGGTGTTATATTGGTGCCACTAATGAATCGAGTATTTTTCAAATTTCTTCTGAGTTTTCTTGTGGCATTGGCTGTGGGGACATTGAGTGGAGATGCCTTCTTACACCTCCTTCCACATGTAAGTATTAATTACTGTTTCATTCATCATCTCAAAGCAGAGGACTTGACAGCTGTATGTATTAGTGCCCTATTAGTTTGTACCCATTTCATGAGTCATTTCTCAACCCTGTCATGCAGGTTGTTTGATAGAAAGGTTTTCCATTTGGAATATCTGTATTAATCATTTCACAGTCTTTAAAAGTTCAAGAGCTTTTCAGCATTATCCCACTCTCTATTTCCTGTTCTTAGTCATATGTGCTGCCATGTCCCTTTATTGTTCCTTGAATAAAAGAATTTTGCATAAATTTTCTTAGTGGTTTACTGCAGTGCTGCCCCCTTTTTTTCCCCCCCAGTTTAATGGACTGTAGAGATAGTGGAAATTGCTCACTGAACACTTGAAATGTGAAATGAATAATCAACTATTTTTTATTACAAGCCACTTATGTTGATGGCTTACCCATTGTGATTTACTTTTTTTTTACCAGAATCCATCATTTCTGAAGTCCTGGGGAAAATACTACTTGATAGATTTTGGAATTGCTGTTGTGTAATAGGGACAATGAAATGGGAATATGATTGCTAAATTTCTACCTTTCTTGAAGTTCTTAAACAGATATTCTCCCCCTGTCCCCCCCAAAAGTAGTTTGTTTCAGCTTTCAGATAAAGTGGGTAAAAGTGACTGGAGATTCTGTGGTTTCCCAGTCCTGCCTGTAATCCACCAGGTAGTTCTTTTTCCTTTCAGTTAATTTTGCATTTGCTGTGTAAGGTTATGTAAACCAAAACACCTGTGAACGAGATGTGCAAAAAAGGTTTTTTATTTCTGATCATACCTGTATTCAGTAAGGAGAGGGAAAGTGTCAGACTTCCTTAAAAGAAATTACAGCCAACTTCCTTGTAGAAAAAGTTGTTTGACGTCTATGAGTTTTCTTAGATGGGAAGCTAACTGGTGTGCTGGCTGTGACCACTGCTTCAAATGTGGTTTCCTTGATGGTGTCAGGAGATTGTGGGGGGGCAGCTGTACACCTTGGATTAAGCAGTGTCCATGCAGCTTCAGTGTGTGGGCCAGTGCCAGGCCTGTTCTCAGTCCTTGCAATGTTTCTTCCTATGAACAAATTTCCAATCAATGGATTCCTTTTTAATTGTTTGAGTCTGCAAGCAGAGCATTTTTCCTTTGAAAATTGTCAAGTCTGGACTCCAGACATGAGGAAAATGATGTGAAGAATACTTTCTATGTTTCTTACATTACAGTTCTTTTGAATATAACAACTTTCCCCTTTTTGTTCTCCCCTTAGTCTCATGGAAACCATCACCATCACCATGAAAAGCCTCTGCTTGATCAAAAAGGCTCTATGTACAAACATCTTGTTTTTCAAAGTACAGAGGAGAATGCTTACCTGGATTCTACATGGAAAGGACTTACAGCACTTGGAGGCTTGTACTTCATGTTTCTAGTGGAGCATTTGATCACATTAATAAAACAATTTAAAGACAAGAAGAAAAAGGTAGGGAGACTATTACTCTGAAGCTCTATTGTATTACATGTTCATTTCTGAAAACGCTTATTAAAAAACCTTCCATGAATATCATATATCTTTCAATTTAATAGCAATGACTGACCGGATTAGTGTTAGAATTTCATTTTTATTAGGGACACATACAATTTTAAACCTTTTATAAAGGCCTCTTTGCTATTTCCAGACAATATAGTACAGGGTTTGACATTGCAGTGAATTTTTTAATAAGAAAATGTCCAGTTTTAACAGAATGAATTAAGAACTCGCTTCATTACTAACTTTCTTCTGACATCTTGAGGCATTTATAACTATCTGAACTGGTTTTATTATTATTTTAATTCAAATCCTGGATGCAAATAGTTTGCATTGTACAGTTATTGTACTGCTGTTGAGGAGGGCACTTGCACAGACAGGTAAGGGCTGGCAGTAAGTGCTTACATAAATAAGCATCCAAGTATGCTGTAGAAAGTGACTTTATGGAGTAGCGTTCCATGAGGAAACAGTCTGTCAAGCCCTTTGGTGCTTTCCTTTTTCTCCCCCAAAAATGCAGCTCTCAGATTGTTATGCTGGTTTTTATGTGTAAGGTAAATAACTGAATTTTGGCAAGTCATTAGTGTTGGTAACTTGCCATTTACTCGTAACAGTTCTTTAAAGACCAGTGTAGCCGGTAATAAAGAATGATATCAAAATTGACTCAGTAAGGAAAAGTAAGTAGAAGTTGGTGATACAGTAGAATTGTAGAGTGGTTTGAGTTGGAAGGTATCTTAAATGTCATCTGGTTCCAACCAATCCTAAGCCTTGCTTGAAGAAAGTTAGTAAACACTAATTACTTAGTTTAAAAATAGATAATTGCTAGGCTACCTCAAAGACTGATAATATCTGTTTAGTTTTTTCATTAAATTGGTCATTAAAGCAGTAGTTGCCAGGAAGATGCCATGTAAGCTCTTTGATCATGGGAGGTTGTGTTGGTGTGGTTTATGCTGAAGCTAAACTAACTGTGAGATTTTCCTATCTGTAGTTAAATTTCTTTGACAGGAAAGAACATGAAGAGTTTCAAACAAAGCAATAATTTTGTCTCCTCCCAGCCACAAGGAATGGATTTCCTGTTAGACTAATTATGCCTCCCTAGATACTGAGTCACTAATCATAAATTGTTGTGATACAGACTTCAGTGGGCAAGGAGGAGAGATTTTACTTGGTTTTCCTTCTGTACATTATTAAAAAACATACTGACGTTATGATAGAAAAGAATTAGCGGAATAAATTACCATTTGATGCATTTTGATTCTCAGATGAAAACCTTCTGCATATTTCTTGTGAAAAATGTAGGGCATTTATGTGTGTGGGTTGGTTTGTTTGTTTGTGATCTTCTTTGTTTTGTTTTGGTTTTTGTCCCCTCCTATGGAGCCTGAGGAACCTTTGTTATATTACTTTAGCAGGTTTCTAATATTCCTCTTCTACACTCTTTATATGGCTTCCATGTTGTCCTCTTTCTGTGCAGGCTGCATAAATGTTGTGAATATAATGTTGCTCATGTATATCCTGAAAAATAAGTAAAATATTCATAACTGCAGTATTTTCTTTTGGAATAAGAAAAAAAATGAAGATGATGGAGAAAGTAAGAAGTTTTCAGCAAATGAAGAAAAGTTGGATACGGATGATCGTAAGTCTCATTAATATCACACAGTTGTTGCTTTGTGGCAGCACTGTTTAAAAAACACCTGATTGATGGCAGCTCGTAGATCTGCTTCTTACTGTAGGTTGGATCACTGCCTATTTGAATTATTTTCAAAACAAAACCTGTCTGTCTGCTGATACGTAGAGCAGTAGGTTTTTGATTTGCTGCTTTCCTTTGAAAAGGATCGGTGGGTTAGAAGTAGTGAATTCACAGTTTTGAAACTTTAAGCCTTTTAATTCTGGATTTAGCAGCAGAAGTTGAAGTCATTCTGTGAAAGTTGCAATACAGCTGTACCTACTGACCTCTACACTTCTCTGATTTAGACTACTAGATGTTATATGCATGACTCATTATTTAGATTTCTGGGTTTTGTTAATTTGATTGATTATTTATTTATAAGGGTAATGTTACAAAATTCTAGACAACACTTGAAGTTCAACATTAAGAGTGCAAATGACCACATTATCTCCAAGATCATGCTTTAAGCCAAAACACACCAGACTAGTTACTTGTTAGCTCTTGTTGCTAAAAGAGATGTTCTGTTTTTCAGAGTAATTTTATAACTAATGAAATACTTGTCTGTAATGTTGAAAAAGAATTGTATTTATTCATTTAATTGCAGAGGAATAATTTATCAAGCTTCAGAAATTAGTTAAAAGAACCAACTGTAGTGTGTCAGCAGTGTTTATATGAGAGTATTTAATGGTTTGTATTGATGACTGGTTTTTAGTGTTTATTTTCCAGGTGTTAAACTCAAGTGCCTGTATTTTGAAATACAGGAGTTTACAAAATTATCTATAACATAATCTTCTTCTATATCCTTTTTCTTCAGCCCTGAGATAACTAAATGGCACATGCTTCTCAGATACTTGGTTTTTCTGAAGCAATTGCACTAACAGTCTTCATGCTGTGAAACTGGGACTTGGAGCTTTTTGCTGTTGTGTTTAAATTGCAGGGAGTCTTAGATGAAAAGATTTTTTGCCTTTTAGGAAGCATTTGTGTCCATAATGTAAGGGCTGTTTCAGCAGTAGGGGATGAAAACTAAACGTTTTCCTTGTTGGGAATTATCTCTGAATAAGTTGTGGAAACATTTCAAAAAAATCTTCTGGTTCAAGAAATTGGATTATCAGTCTCAACTTCTACACTTCTTTACTGATTCACGTAGTCAAATTGTTTATTGTATCTTTGCTTCTTTGGTGATTTTAAAAATGTGTAACATTGTAGTCTGGGTTTTTCGTAACAGGGCCTGAGGGCTATCTAGGGACAGACTCTCAAGATCCATCAACCTTCATTTCTCAGCAGCCAACTGTACAAGAGGAAGAAGAAGTGATGATAGCTCATTCTCATCAAGAGGAGGTTGACAATGAATATGTGTCCAGGGGCTGTAGAAACAAATGCCATTCTCACTTGCACGATACTCTAGGACAGACAGATCATTTAAGTCACCATCACCATGACTACCATCACATCCTGCACCACCATCATCACCAGAACCATCATCCCCACAGTCACAGTCAGCGCTACTCGCGCGAAGAGCTGAAGGACGCAGGGATAGCAACTCTGGCCTGGATGGTGATCATGGGAGATGGACTACACAATTTTAGTGATGGACTGGCAATTGGTAAGTGCTAACTTGGATGCTGCAGCTTTCTTGGATATGAAGGCAGTGAAGTCTTCTAGCTGTCTCTTACCTCTGTTAGGGATGTAGCTAATTAGTAGAGGATCTTTGAAGTCTAAACTTTTTTCTGAGAGCATCATCTTAGTAAGAAAAATCTCCAGCTTAACAACCTGGACGTAAGTGATATATGAAACAGAAATTATGTGTTTGCAGCTGTGTTTAGAAAATCTATAAACTGGGCTTCATTTTGTGCTTTTGGAGAGTTAAAGCTAGTATGCTTCAAAACTAAAGTTAGGCTTGTAAAAAATATTTAAGATTGAGTTTGTGCCTGCAAGTGCTCCGCAATTTTTTTTTTGTTTTTAGGACAGGCTTGTATTTTTTGTTACATACATAGTAACTGTTTTTTTCACTTCCATCACGCCACTGGTACCATTGGCTTCTTTATTTCTTTTTCATCTTTTGTGATGCAGCAGGGTCAGGTTCTATAGTTGTCATATCTGCCTGTACTGGGCCCTGGTTACACATCAGTGTTCCTGCATGGCACTGATGAAAAGGGAGATGAGGCCCTGGTTTCAATCTGTTTTAGCCTGAAAATTGTTTTCTGAAACAGTGGTCATACTATATTCAAAACATTGTTCCTGAAGTCAAACATAATAGTCCATTAAAAAAATTGAACCAGTATAAACAGTTATTTTACTTGTTATCAAAACATTTATATTTTTGTTTCTGTTTAGTTCATGCCCCTATTTTTCCCTTAATGTGTGTAGTTGCTCAGTCTTTTTTGATAATGCTTCAGTGAACATGTTTCTTTATCACAAAAATAGTAGATTGAATATTTTGTTTTGGACTTCTGTCTGGGAGGTCAGGTTTGGGAACTCTCTCATGTTTTTCCTAGAAGGAGAACTAGATTACAGGTATATTGAATTAAAAAGGTTAAAGTAAGTTACAGAAAGTGAAGTCAAATCAATAATCTTCAGTACTTATGCTAATCTTTCCCGATCTTGACTATTGTATTTAAGACTAATCTTTACAGGTATTGGATTCATTTCCAGGCTGTTTACCATACTGGAGGCAGTTCAGCAGTATCAGTCTTTCTGTAAATTTTATTGTAGGAAAAATTTTGTTCTTGTTTGAAGAGGAAACCAAATAATAACTATTTTCTCACAGCAATATTTGCAGTTGTTCAGATTCAGTCAATTCAAAGTGCAATGTGAAAAGAGACTTTCTGATTTAATCTCATTTTTGATGAAAGTTGAAGCATGAAATTTAAATTTTTGAGCAGATCAGTAGTGAAAAATGTGGTAGAAGGAAGATTTGCATACAAATGACACAGAATCAATTACCTCTTAGCATTAGGGAGATTTGGGAAGGAGCTATGGCTTTATAGTTATGAAGGGAAAAGTATGAGAAAGGTTAATAAAGGCTTATTGAACAAGTGAGAGCAATAGCTTTCAGAAGTCCTGCTGTGTAGCTTGTTCAGGCTAATGGAAATATGGGTTTCTTTCAGTTCTGTATGTGCTTAAAAGTATTATAGGAAAACATCAATTTGATGGTGTTGTGAAAATGCCAATGCTACTTGTGTAGTAGTTAATCTGTATTTTAAAGATGTGAACACTTCTGTAAAGATAACTTTAGCCAGCATAACCCTTCATTTAAGTTCATTCATTTCATGTGATTTGTTATTCATAAGTTCCATCAGTTACTTTTTTCCTCAAATCTGTTGTGCTAATTATGTAGGAACAAGATTTAAAAGTGCTCATTTTTTTATTAAGGCAGGGAGCTGTTGCATCTGACTCATTTGTGCAAAAGGATCATCTGTGATTTGAACTTTAATGTGTAATTACAACTAAATAAGTAAAATGCAGAACACTATTTTTACACTAGTCTTGCATAGATTTTTTTTTTCTTCAGCTTTTGAGAGAAGTCATGTCTTAAAAGTGTATTTTAAGATAAATCAGCGTCTTGAGAGGGAATAATGCCAGATATATTGATTTCATCTTCAGCTTCTTAACATTTCAGGACTTCTTTTTAGCAGTGAAAAAATAAAAAGAGATATTCTTGATATTTAAGCTTGTACTTTAATTACTTCTTACTTTTTCTCTTTGAACTTCATAAGAATTAAGTTTGCCATGGTCTTGTCTATAGTTCTAGTGCTTGGTGTGTCACCTCAGCCCTTACTTTCTCCCCAGTTTCCCCTAAATTTGCTGTTGGTGCCATCTGTTTTATCCAGATCATTAGTGAAGATACTGAAGAAAATGGGTTGCAGTTTTTGTCCTGGTGAGCTCTACTTCTTACCAGCCACCAGGCCCTGTTAGCCCAGCAGTCCAGTCAGTGTGCAAGCCTTTATTTCCTCTTTGCCCAGACAAGCCTGCTATAGGAGGTAGTGTCAAAGATCTTACTAAAGTTCTGTTGTATTCACCATCTGTGTGGTTAATTATCTCCTCAAGCTGGTTGCAGCTTTTGGAGAGGGATTTTAAGAGGATATTCCACATGATCTTTTCAGGAACTGAGATGACACTGACCACTCCTGAGTCCTTTCTTAAAGATGGACTGTTATCCTTTTCCCAGAGTTCCTTTGGGGCCTTCTATAGCCATGGCTTTTTCCACACATGATCGACAGCAGCTTTTTAGTCATACTAGTAGCTCTGTCAGTACCCTCAGGTGAGTCTCATCCTGGGATGCACCTGAGCATTTCCAGATTTTTCTGCATTTCTCTGAACGGTTGCTTCTGTGGTTTGCTGTCTCTTTTTTTTCTGGAATGGAGCTGGGATTTGGCTTTGTTGACAAAGACTGAGATAAAGGCTGTGCTGGTGCTTTGCCTCTTGTTACGTCTACAGCTTATTTCCCTTCTTCTTCTGTCAACAGATGCGAATTTTTCATGAACTCTGCTTCTCAGCTAACATTCTTGTAGAACTGTTTCTTGTTATCCTTGGAGTCTTGTTAGTTTTAGATCAAACTGGGCTTTGGTCTTCCTCCTTTTTGTTCCACTGCTTTTAGCTTCTTTGCTGCCAGTCTTTGTTCCTGTTTCTTGTATGCTTCCTTTTTTAATCTTAATTTACTAGGACACACTGCTTAGCTGGGCACATCTTCTGCAAGTGCTCCCACACAAACAGGCTTGTTTGTTTGTGCATCTTTGTGCTCTACAAACTGGCCACCCACATTATCTCTTTTGACTGATTTCCCTACAGTGCTATTCCTTAAATAAGTCAAAGTTTGCTTCATTAAACCCTAGAGTCCTAATTTTGCTGCTTCCTTCTCCCAGCTTCCTCCTGTGTCCTGAGCTCAGTTACCTCATGCTCACAAGATGTCATTTTTTTGCAGTAAATGCCATCGGTTTTTCCTTGTTTTTTAGCAGCAGGTCAATTTACAATGCTAATCCTGGCTGGGTTTTGTGTCATCTATAGTAGGAAACCATTACCAGTACAATTAAGGAACATCCTGGTTTGTGTGCCCAGTACTGTTACCTCCACAGGTGAAGACTTTGTGTGTGAATGGTGATGTCCGGTGTTCATAGGTAGGCTTATCCACCACCTTTCCTTGGTTAGAGGATTTGTAACCTTATTCCTAGTGTTACTCTGATTGACCAAGAGACTGAATAGACATGGAATCACAATTCACATGTATTTTTATACTGGAGCTCTCTGTGGTCAAGGAACCCCTTTATGGAGGTAGCCAAAAAAAACCCTGAGGGAATTGTATTCTGTCCCTGTAGGCAGTTGGTGTCTATCCATGACAGGCCAGACAAGCTTTGGTGGTCTCTCCACAGCATCATTCAGGCAGGCTCTGGGCAACCCATGGACTTCCCTTGGCAACAGGTCAGCAGGTCTGTCTTTGTTCTGCATGGGAGGGAATCTCCTACCACTAAAAAAAAAACTTCCCTTTCTTTTTGTACTTCTACTCTGATGTACTGAACTGCTGGGCAAGGCAGGACTCACGTATCCTCTCACTGCTGCCAGGGTCATGACCATGTTCTTCAGATCAGTAGCTGCAGTGGGGACAGAAGATTCTTCCTGTTGCCAGACTTCACTGTTTTCAAATGTTACTCATCTCAGAGTTCATGTTTCCTGTTCCAGTGCTCCTTTGGTCTTGCCTTCCTCTTCAGTTTGATGGGCTTAGGCTTTTGTCTCTGTAGAACCTCCTCTGACAACCCTCTTGGTCCCCTTTGTTACCACAAAGGTGCCTGCTCACCACATCCTGCATCCTCTTGCCTGGATGCAACAGCACACATCCCAGACATAATGGTGCTGCTGTTGTCATCACTTCAGGGAGAAGCATCAGTCATTTTGTTGCACTTGAAGACCTGGATAGCCATGTCTCCCTCAAGAGCTAGGTCAGCAGGTAGCTTCCCCAGTGAAAAGAAGGGATTGTCTTCAGTGGAGTCATTGCCATTGTGCTTCCTCTGGGAGCAGTACTCCTGGGTCCCTTGTGTGCCAGCCACTCTGACATGCCTTTGTGCCTCTTTGACTGCTTGTTGGCAGCATCTTGTTTGCTGGCAGGCTCCTGGTAGCAGCTGAAGAGGAAGCTGGATGTGGCTCTGCACCCTTGGAGAGGCTCTCCATGCAGCTGGGGACCTGTCATGCCGTGTGTGCGCTGTGGTGCAGCTCTGCAGTGTGCTGCATCCTCCTGAGCTGCTGCCAAATGAGAAAAATGGCAAGCAACAGGAGGAGCAGAGGAGACAAGAAAGATGAGGACTGTTGGACTAGTTTAAGGGGGTTTTGGGGCTTTTTTTCCTCCAGTTAAAAGCAACCTGCTGTGGTATTTACCTTAAAGCAAGCAGCTTAGGTGCCAGTCTGTTATTGTTGATTTCATAGCCTCTCTTACTGTTGTCTTGACTTTTGTTTCCTAAGGTGTCTGACTCTCAGGTGCAGTTGAGCTGCTTTGTTCCCTTTGTATCTTAAAAAAAAAAAAGTATTTTTGGACGGTATTTCCATTTATTGCATTTTTTATGAAGGGTTGTGTTGTTGGAATGTATTTGGCTAAGTTCAGAAATAAGGTAGTGAAACGTGGTTTACTTTAACAGCAAGATTCTGAAGAAGAATTTTGCAACTTAAGGATCAGAAACTGTTTAGTTAAAATTTAAATGCTTCCACAAGGAAAAATTTGAGTGAAATAGATGTCCTAATATAACACAAGCATGCACAACAATGCTTCTGCTATTGATGTCTGAATATGTAGTAATGTTTTTTTTTTCTTTTTTTTTTCCTCTCTCTTCTAGGAGCAGCCTTTACTGAAGGGTTATCTAGTGGTTTAAGCACTTCTGTGGCTGTATTTTGCCATGAATTACCTCATGAGCTAGGTAAGACCCCAGCATTTCCATATGCTGCATGTGTATGTACTTACAGGTGCATGTGGGATAATAAAATTTCATGACAACTTTATCTGTGTCAGGTTCTCTATTCAAGGATACTTCTGATTTACTTAAAGACTGTTTAACCATTTCTTAATTGACTTAATAGTTTAAAAATCTAAATATTCCAGCTACTCTGGTTAAAACTGTCTCTTGCAGTTACAGCTTTTTCTGTCTACTTTAGTTGTAGTTTTTATTCTCCTTGTATATAACATAAGTTGTGAATTGCAGGAGAATGCATGACAGAATTTGCTTTTCTCACATCTCTCCTTAATTTTATTCTCGTGCTTGGGCTGCTAAGAGGAAGGTCACGATTAGTCAAAGTACTTTCCGCATAACATTTGCTGCTTTTTCATTAAGTCTTGCAAAGAACTGCTGTAGCTCTAAATTAAACTTGAAACTCTTTGAAAATCTTTCTGGAAACAGTTTGTCTTTCAAGCTCAAGTGATTTAAATTTGTGTGCAGTCCCATGAGAGATTATTGTCGTGTCTTACAATATGAGTTTAGTATTTGGCCCTTTTGAAGGGCAGCTGGTGAGAACAGGATGGATGTGCTTAGTTGAACTTGAGACAAAGCTGATCTTTCCAGTTGTCAGATCATTTTGGATGTGCAACTGGTGTTTATTTCTCAGCTGTCATGATCACAGTCACATTTGGTGTGTAGAATGAAGAAAGAAGAGTTTGCTTTCACTTTTTTTAAGGTTTAATTCCCCAGAGCGGAGAACATTCAGTTTCATTTAATGGAGCTTGTAAACCAGTATGTGTAAATGTTAATCTCTCTATATATAAACAGTTTGATATATTTGTACAGTGATGTTATACAGAAATACATTATTGTGGAGAAAACATACCTGATTTTATGGGTTGGGAGGAATTGAGTCTTGTTCATACTAATCATGGAACTTGTATTAATTACACCTAAATTACACTTAATTAACAACTAAATGTTGTTAGTTCTGATATAAGAAGTAAATTCATCTTATGAACCTGATAATTTTGGATTCAGTTGTTCTGTTGGTTTTAGAAAAAAGGAAAATCTCTTTAAAATTTAAATCATACTTCTTTAATCAGAACAGAAAACTTGATAGGAAATACCTTCTTTACTAGAGGATATGAAGTGGTATAGGAAAACTGAAACAAATGGGACTAGTTGAGGTTAGCTGGGAATAAAATTGTATCGTTGTTAATGCTAAGCAATGTTTTTAATATACCAGTTCATCTTAATTGCAGTAGCTTGTAGGAAAAGCTGTTGTAACAAATTACTCAAATCAGTTTTGAAAATCACTTTTGTTTACTTTAACTGGTGATAACTTATAAAGAATCCACTTTATTTTCAAATAATGAGCTTATATTACTCTGCTTTAGAAGAAACATATTCTGAATTACAGAAAATCTGTTTCTGGCTGGTGGTCTGTCATTCCTTCAAGTAAAAATAAGATGTTAAGGATCATTTACAGAAATTAATAAAGAAATTATTTTAAATTTATAAAACAAATTAAAAGTACAAAGAACAGTTACAGGATAATAAATTGAATATGCAATTGAGTGGGAATATTTTACTTGAGGAACACTCAGGCATATCAGGTACTGCAGCATTTCACAGTGATGGTTTAAATTTAGACTGCTTCTATTAGAGACGATCCAAAGGAAGGGTGTGAAGATGGTGAAGGGCCTTGAGGGGAACCCATAGGAGGAGCAGCTGAGGTCACTTGGTCTGTTCAGCCTGGAAGAGACTGAGGGGAGAGCTCACTGCACTCTACAGCTTTCTTATGAGGGGAAGACCAGGGGCAGGCACTGGTCTCTTCTGTCCTGTGACAGAACCCAAGGGAATGGCCTGAAGTTGTGTCAGGAAAGGTATAGGTTGGCTATTGGGGAAAGTTTTTTCACCCAGAGGGTGGTTGGGCACTGAAACAGGCTCCCCAGAGACGTGGTCACAGCACCAAGGCCGAGTGTTTAGGGAGTATTTGGACAATGCTCTCAGGCACATGGTGTGATCTTGGGGTTGTCCTGTGCAGGGCCACGAGTTAGACCTGATGATCCTTGTGGGTCCTTTCCAAGTCAGGATGTTCTGTTATTCAGCAAAAAGCTGCTTCTTTCAAAAATGCAAAGACTTTAAAGTTATAAACTTACAATATTTGCTGCTGTGTTGTTGTTCATGTGCACCCTTTAAATTTCTGTCCCTCAGTGATTTCTGATTTTATGAATGAAAAAAAATAAGGCAAACAACAGCATAAAAGTAGCTTAGTAATCCTGTAAGTAAGAGAGCTGTAAATAAGCCAACACTGCACTACTTACCCAAGAATTAAAACTTCATCTTGATTTTTTTCCCCCTGTTATAGGAGATTTTGCTGTTCTTCTAAAAGCTGGTATGACTGTCAAGCAAGCTGTGCTTTATAATGCTCTGTCAGCTATGCTGGCATATCTTGGTATGGCAACTGGGATCCTTATTGGCCATTATGCAGACAACGTTTCAATGTGGATATTTGCACTTACTGCTGGCTTGTTCATGTATGTGGCTCTTGTGGATATGGTAAGTGCCTAGACCTATTTGAATTTTATGTAACACAGCTTAAGAGTTAAGCTCGATTTGAAGCAACTGTTTCTTTTGAAGGTATTTAACACCACCTTGTTTGTTTAGGTACCTGAAATGCTCCACAATGATGCCAGTGACCATGGATGTAGCCGGTGGGGATACTTCCTGTTACAGAATGCTGGGATTCTCCTGGGTTTTGGGATAATGCTGCTTATCTCAGTATTTGAACATAAGATTGTATTCAGCATAAACTTGTAATCCTGGTTGTCAGGAAAACACCTTGGTGTTAAATTATAAGTGGTAAGGGTTTTTTTTTCTATTAATTTCCTTATTGGAAAGGTACGTTTGATATAGACTAGATATTTTTATTGGTGTGCTTTGTTGTTGTGTACTCCCTCCCTTCTTGCCTGATAGAAATGAACACTGTAAAGTTTGGGGTTTGTTTGTTTGTTTGATTGTTTTTAATTGTGTTTTTTTTACTCGGGATTTAGCATTGCTTATGGTACTTTGGAATGTGGTACTTAGTAAAACATGGCCAAATCTATATTATTTGTATTGTCTGTATTGTTTGGGGGGGTTAGGTTGTTTTTTTACTGAATTTATTTACTGTATGTAATTATATGTAATGTTTTTTACTTCAGTGGTTTTGCTGGTTTAAAGAGGTAAAACAAGAGTGGTTTTTACTTTAGCACAATTAAAATCAGTGGATACAAAGTACAGTGAGCAAAGTAAAACAAGAACAAGACATGTAATGGTTAGCATGTGTTTGTTGCTAAAAACTCACCTCTTCTGCATGCAGCTGGTTTATACGGAAAGGCAGATAAATCCATTCCATCCTTTGTGGTGGTGCTGGTTCTCTCAGTAGCTTGTGGATTCCTGTGTCTTATTCCAGTTGGTTTCTACTCCAAACAAATTGACGTAAAACCATGTTCTAAGTGTTTACATCAAATGTTTGACTTGTTTCATCCATTCTGATATGAGTTGCTCTTCACTGATTTCTCAAATCAGCAACAAAAGTACAGCTCTTAAATTGCCAAAGCTTTAAGATATGTGAATTCCATCAAAAAGACTTTAAAAGCAGTGCTGTATCCCACTTAAAACTGCCTGGAGTGACAAAGGTGTATTAAAGCTTGTTTGATATCAAGGGGGAGGCTGCAATAAACAGTCATTTCCTACAAAAGCTTCCTGAAGTTAAAGTGTGATTTACTTTGGGAAAATGAGCTGAGTGGGAGAGCTGCCTACTTCTAGTTCAGTGTGATTGCACACAAACCTGTGCTATATTTTTTGCAAGAACTAAAGCTGAGAAATCCAAAACAAGAAAATTTCTGTGGTAGCATATCTAGAGAAGCAAGGTGTTAAAGATAATAAGTGTATACTTAAGTATGTAGTTTAAGCCTACAGTCTTAATATGTTTAACCACCCTGAATGTCATTGAAGGAAGAAGATTGAAAAAAAAAATAGTAAAATAAATTCTGCATTTGCAGGGAAGGTGAACATGTCAAAGTTGTTTAATGATGAGTAAATAACAGAATTATGCTATCTTACTAGCTAGCTTTAAAAATCTCAGAAATATAACAATTAGAACCTATTTCTGATCCACTGCTTCAAATCATCAGCTGAATAAAAAGCTTGAAAAGCAAGAAAAATGTTTGCTAATACCATGTATGGCAGGTTAAAACATTTTGTTGGTCTGTCATACAGTGAAAGCATTCCAGGAACCATTCTATCACCTCAGAAATAGATGTTTTCAATTAATTGAGAGGTTTGAGGGTTTTTTAGGAGTTGAGAAATGGGTACCACATGAGTTTTTGCACCCAGTGGACTATTAGCTTCTCCTCCTTCAGCCTTTCCTCAGGTTAGCAAGATTGATACTTACTTTTCTGCTCACAGTGATGAAATCCTGTTCTGCACCTCCTTTGAAGCCAGGGGTTGAGAAAGGTGTACTTCCTTCAGCCCTCCTAATGCATCCCTGTGTCCTAGTGGGCTTTTTAGGGCTTGGGCATGGTGTTTACCTGTGGTATGGGAAAATGCCATAAATACAGTGCACTTTAGCCCGTGGGGCTTCCACCTTCTGCGCCACAATCCTGCCTGCTACAGAAAACAGGCATCTCTGTAGTTCTGGGGGATTTCAGACTTGGATGAGCTCAGTTTGCTTTGAATTTTTCACTGCTGGTTTCTGTTAGCCTACAGCCATAATAGCTGCCAGTTCAACTGGATTTCTCTTGTCTGGATATGACACAGGAAGCGGGCAGGTAGCCTACTGCTGTTCAAGAGATTTTAAGATTAATGACTAAATGATGGAGATAAATCTACGAATTTCAGTGTTTCCAGTGGGTTCTTGGCTGGCTTTTGATGTACTTGACTGACATTAAAATATCCACATATCAAAACTCATTGCTAATTTAAGAAATAAAAAAATAATTGCCTTTAGAGCATGTGGGCAGAAATGTCTCTATCCTGTATACAAGCATATTCCACCCATTCAGTGCTCTTTAATCATTGATGGAGAAACATCCATGACAGGCAGCTGTCAAAACTGATAAATGAGAAGGCTACAGAACAAAACTTGCTGTAGTTTTGTAGCAGCAGGATGACAAAATATTGGTTGTTCTTTTTGTTTGTTTTGAGTTGGTTTGTTTGTTTTATTGTAGTTTCTCTTTGTCAGCCTTATAAAGTAGAATCTGCATCTGTTGCAGTGTACTCAA
The DNA here is from genome assembly GCA_013400575.1 of Peucedramus taeniatus. Lineage (NCBI taxonomy): Eukaryota > Metazoa > Chordata > Aves > Passeriformes > Fringillidae > Peucedramus > Peucedramus taeniatus. The sequence goes on from WBNO01031296.1 coordinate 215,930, forward strand.
GGTTTGGTAAACTGGTGGGGCAGAGCCTCTCAGTAGCCCATTATTTTCATGTGTATATTTTTCTGCAGTAGTTTTTAATGTGCCTGGCTACTCTGGATAATAAATGCAAGTGTCTGCTTTGTGTATCCTCTGTAGCTTAATAATGGTACAGACCTTAATTTTTCTGCTGTTACAGCTGCCTTTAGTGCCTGTGCTAGATGCGGGTAAACAGAATAGGCACACAATGCTGGAATAAATTTTGTTTTGGATATTTCTGTAGCATACTTTTCTAATGGTTTTGGCCTGTATTTGTACAGAAGAGGTGTCATGTTCCTTTGGGCAGCAGTAGTCAGAGCAAAGGTGTGGAGGTTCTGAAGTTCTCCCCTGCCTGGCCTGTGGGGATCAGGCGCTGGTACGGTTTCTCTGCATCCTTTGTGCCTCAATGTGATGCCACGTGTGTTGAGGGAATGCAGCTCTTTTATGTGTATGTAAAACACAGCCTAGGCTGAAACGGAATTCAAAGGCTGAAGTGGAATTCACAGAGGCTCTCCTGCTGCCTGAACTGAGACACCGGTGGTTAAAATCTCTGGAAAAACTGGGTCATTCTGTTTTCCACGAGCAGGAACCAAAAAGATGTTTTAATGGAATATGGGAATGTGGGTTGTTTTTCTTTGGTTGTTTTTTTTTAATTTAAAGTACGATTTTGGTTTGTGTGTGTATAGATGGTCACTGTAGCTGTTACTGTATTGCTGTGTGCTAGAGAAAATAAACCACTGAATCAAACCGCAGGCGTCTGAGCGTTTTTCTCTGAGTGATGCAGATACGGCGAAAGATGTTATATCCTCGAGAGAAAAA
>WBNO01031296.1:216925-239809 GCA_013400575.1 Peucedramus taeniatus
GCCGGCGCTTGGGAGGCCTCGGGTTGGTTCGGCCAGGGCGCTGCCGCAGCCCCGGCCCTCGCCCTGCGTCCGGAGGGAGCGGCCGTGGCTGCGGCAGCCGGGACATGGGCTGGGTTGGCCTGGGACACAGCACCGGGAGAGCCTGCGCTGTCCGGAAGGTGGGAGGATGGGAGCGTGACGAATCGGCCTCCCCATCCTTTAATTACTGCTCCAATGAGAAACAGGGAGGCTTGGCCTCTTACCGCCCTACGGCCCCACACACCCCCTCGTACTGCTCAGCAGTGTCCGTGGTGCTGCCCTCGCTGCCTTGCACCCTGTCCTGCTGATAGGGCCCATACACCGTCCCTAGGGGTGTTCATGGAAAGACGGGACGTGGCGCTCAGTGCCGTGCTGTAGTTGACACGGTGGTGTTCGGTCATAGGCTGGACTCGATCTCAGAGGTCTTTTCTAGAATAATTGATTCTATGATCATCAGTAGCAGAAGAGAAACGTTCCAAAAGGCCTCTCTGTAATGACATTTTGAAGGAGTTTGTTTGACTTGATTTAGAAATCCTTCTGTATGAACAAACATTCAGCTTTTTCTAGGTAAAACTTAATTGCTTTTCCTTGTACATTTGCGCACTAATGGATGGTGAAGGCAAGATGGGAATATGTCTTGCTTCTGCTTGGATGTAGCTGGATGTCCAGTTAATTGGATAAATCAACCTGTACCTGATGTGGAGTCTCCTTCAATACCTTACCTCCCCCTGCTGCAGCTTGTTAGGGCATTGGGAGCATTTCTGGGGTGTTTAGTCCCAGAGGGAACAGAGATTACTGTCCACACAAAAACTGGCAGGGCCAGTGGCTCACGGGTTGAGGGAAAGTGAGGCAGCATTTGTGTTCCTGGTGGGTTGCCTGCTCTAGGAATTCAGAGTAAAAGGAAGGGTATGCTTGGTACAGGGCAGAACCATCACTTTGCTGCAGCCTTTGGAGTTGGAGCTTCTTTGTGTCTGTTTCCTGCAGTTCTTCCTCAATTCTTTCAAAAGGGAAACCAGAGTACCTTCAAATAACAGGTATCACAGTAACAGCAAGGAAGGACACCCTTCCATTTGTACTGAATACTGAATATACGGTTACTAATCTCAGGTGTCTGATATAAACAATAGTTTAAATCCCACTGATTTGTTCAATTGTCTGTGAAGACTGTTCTGCTACTTTGAATTCTGAAATATCAGGACCCTTGGATTCCACAGCAGCTTAGCCAGATGTTCTGTAAAGTACTTACCACTATTATGTATGGGACTGTGCCTCAGTTTGCTGTTTCTAGGCAGGGTAAAGTTGTCTCTTGATTTTTTATTTTGGAAGGTCTCAGCTCCATCAGGTGACAGCTCAAAGATAATTTGTCATCTTCCCTTAGAAGGAGGCTGGGGTGGAGGGAAGTAGCTTTGCTGCTAGGACACACTAGATGCATTCACCAGGATCCAGCTCCCTCTTGTGGGAGCTGCAAAGCCAGAACTTCCCAGGAGGAGTGTGGGGAGATGGATACAGCATCCACAGGGAGAGATCTGGTTCCATGCCCTGGTTTTCTCTGCAGTCACTCTTCTGTTGATTCTGGTGCTTGCTGTAGGTTTTATATTCTCAAACAGAATAGCTTTCACTCTCTTCATTTACTGGAAACTTCATGCTTGTACATTAGGCATGGTTCTAGGCCAGGCAGGCCTAGTCTCTTCAGCTGGGCTTGTCTCAAGTTGTCCAGTGTCATGGTAAGAAACAACCCTCCTTTAGACAAAAATGAAATGCAGGCAGCAAGTTAACTAAGGCCCAGATCACCAAAGGATTCCTCAGCTGTTCAACAGCTAAAGGCTGTTGAAACACTGCTCTGTGTTACATTTTCTGACAAAAGTACACCGTGCTTTACTTGTCGTATCCTGAATACGTTCAGCTACTGGGTGAAATGAACCAACCATGCTCTCATGGGGTACAACAGACTGAACACCACTGGCTTATTTAAAAGCAGTGGTTTTCTTTCAGTAAGTAGTGTAGGGCTATTGACAGTCCAGTCTGGTATCTCAAAACGAATCATTTTTCCATGGGAGTGGCTTTAGGTCAGAATACCATTTTTATACAGTTTGGTACAGCAGGTACCCAATAAGATAGGCAGAGAATGTTGTGGGACTTGCTTAGAGCACAAAGGTGTGGTTTCTTACAACTACAGTGGAGTAACTGTTTTTTTTTTTTTCTACAGAATCTGTGTCATCACCTTGGCAGAAGCCCACCCTCTTCTTCAAAGTGGGAAAACAATTACGAACATTAACTACCAAATCAGTGCAAACTGTAGCAGACTCCAGAATAAGGTCTCTGGGAAGTCCAAAAGGGTATGGCTTTTTGATTTGTTTTCATTTTCATCTCTCACACTGCCTGAGACCTTTCTGTCCTTTCTTGGATAGAAACCCAGCAGGTTACTTTCATATTTCATTTAAAACCAGCCTCTCTCCTCTTGAAGAATTTAGACTTCCTCAAGAGGTGCCTGTCTGTCCCAGGCAGGGTCTTGCAGTGAGTGCTCCTACAGCACTGGTTGGTTCCAGTGTTGCTCAAACACACTCACTTCTAGTAATGTTTTTTCTGTAATGTACAGAGAGACATAAACATCCCTGAAATAATAATAATTTATTTCCAAGAAGATGTAAAGGATTTGGAGACTACTGTTTTTTCAAGCAGATCCAGATAGCAGATGGGCCAGTTTAGTGTGGTGGGTTTTTGAATGTGCAGTTTAACTTGCTTACACCAAAATCAACGGTGCCGTTCCTCTCCTCTCTCCCCTGATTTGAGTCTCATCAGAATACAAGTTTGCTAGTCTGCAAGAAACTTAATTATGACTAAATCTGTAAGCTTATAACAAGCTTTTATTTCATTGTGCACATAACTAAGTTGGTGTCTTCCCTTCTGTAGGGAAGCACAACTCTGGAACTTGGAATGACCTGTAACTATCAGACATCCCTCCTTTTAGACACTGCTGATGGTAATACTTTTACAAGCCCTGTGTAATTAAAACTACAGACATATTTATTTTCCAAATGCAGGGAGCTCAGTTTTTAACAGAACTCGCCCCTCTGTGCAGGATATCTTCATCAGATGGAGAGGAATACACCATTTACAGGTAAGGTTTTTCCCATTTTTTTCTTACCTTGACATACCACACACATCTACAGAATCTGAACACTTTTGCAGTTGCATACGAGGGCGGCTGATTGAAGTGAATGAGAACATCCTTAGTAATCCTGCTCTTCTGCAAGAAAAGGTAAGACACTTTCTTGTTCTTTATTTTTCAGCTTTTATTTCACTGCTAACTTCAGTCCTGCTTTTTAGCCATCAACTGAGGGGTACATCGCAGTGGTTCTACCCAAATTTGAAGAAAGCAAGAGTATAACTCAGGGACTTCTGACGCAGAAGGAGTACAAGGAAGTTTTGATGAAACGCCGCAGTTCTGCTTCATGAAATCAACTCTACACTACCCATCTGTGTTTGATACTAAATAAGTGACTTTTATTGTACACTGTGAGTTTTACAGTATGGAAAAGGCCCAGCGCCAGTTTTTAAAAGGGGAACTAAATGCCTTGATTCGTAAAAGAATAAACCAGTTCAAATAGTTTGTATATTAAAATTTCTGTAAAAACTTGACATAAAATTTTTCTTTTTCTCTGAATTCTAGCACTACAGGTTTTTAAATAAGCTCAGAATTACATGTTGGAGATTATTTATGTTCCACAATCAGCTTTGCTTCTGCTTAATGCAAGCATAGTACATATAGAAAAATCACAGCATTTAGCTATAATGTAATTTAGCTAAACTAATACAATATGGAGTTTGACACAGGTGAATGGAAAATAAAAATGCAACAAAAGCCTGTGTACAAAGAGCAGATAAACTTGAAAATACATATTTCACACCAAGTTGTATCTTTATGGTATCCTGAAGTCAAATAATGCCCTTTGTACATAATTTTGTAATAATCAGTATCTATTTTCTTCAGTTTTAAATGGCATAATGTCAAGTCTGCTACAGGCAAGTCAAATTCTGCTCAGTAAGTTTTAATAAAAAAGAAAGCAACAACTGCCATCTACAAATAGGGTAAAAGAAAAAGGCTTTGAGTTAGGACTGTTAATCACTTAGAAATACACTTTTTGTGGAGATAAATCTTGCCAAGATTAAAATTCAGGGTGGATCTACTGAAAGAGGGTTTTTTCCCCCCTAGAACTACTTCATTGCAGGTATAACTTGTAACTAAGATAACATTTCAGTGCTTCAGGCCACAGCCTTTCAGACTATATTCCTGATTCTGCTTTATCAAATACATAGACTGAAATAGGCCAGAGATAAGTTTACAGACTTCAACAGTAGTGTTACATGTAGCATATGCAGCACAGGGGTCTTTACGTAACATGTCTATTAGCAGCATCTTTGGGTTGACACATCCATTAAGACATTCAGAAGCATTAATTACAAAATGGGCATCAATAGGGAGCATAGGAAAGGAATTCACATTATAAAAATACAGAACATTTAGACTAGCTGGTGTTTTAATGGCTAAGTAATGGGACATCTATTAGATGTGACAAAGGTCAACAGTTTTATATCAAATTAACCTGGCTTTACTTTCCACAAATGAAAGCAGTATTGAAACTTCAGCAAGTGTTATTTTCAAATGGGAATTCCTGCATTTCTCAGTGCTATGATTACTTGCTCTCTAAAAATGTCATGTTTGTTACATGATTTTCTAAAGACTTGATGCCAAATGTCTCCACTCTTCTTTCTGGATTACGCGCATTTGTACTAGTTCGTATTCTGTCTTCTTTCCATGGTGGAGCAGGCTTAAGACAACCATTTCCCGCTTTATTCTGTGTATGTATATAAGAAAGATTTCTTAAAACAACCAACCCAAGCAAACAAACACCAAAACTTTTAAATAGTGCACATTAAGCTAGTACTTACCTTTCTCAGTAATTTGCAGCAAAGTGGAAGAAGTTGACATAACAGAGTCATCACATTCCTTGTTTTCAAAATGCATGCATCAACCTAAACAAGACAATAAATATTACAGGAATACCACTCAATACTTGTGTTAGGCAGTTGTTTTTGGCATGAGATAGTGATCTGCTTTGAGCTGGGATAAGTAATACTTTTCCTTTCAAAGTATCTCCTAATCAAATGGGTTTGCCTACATTTTTTTAAACTTCTCTGTATAGTACATGTAAAACAAAAGCATCCCTTCTGTTAAGCACAACTTGAGCTATGATGCAGACACATCCCAAGAGAATGAACTACTAATAATACTATATTAAACAGTAATAGAAGTCTCTTGGAAAGGAGCTCTTACGGTCGGAGTCATCACAATTCTTCATGGTTTTCCTTTTGTTTGATGTCTTGCCAACAGAGAGCCATGCATCATCTAAGCCTTAGTTCAATGTTACACTAAAAGTTATCTTAAATCTTAACACTCAGCAGAGGTCGCAAGTCTGAGCCCTCAAACATTAATTTGAGAACCTGTTTCTGCTATGTACTGATACATCACTGTATAAACAGACTGGAGTTCAGATTTAATTTAGAGAGTGTAAAACAAACCACACAGTAGCTCCAGGGTGCTCAGTTTGGTTCTGGGTGGCTTGCATGCTTTAGCCAGTTTCACACCCTGCTGTAAAACTGAAACACCTTTTCCACAGCCAACTAGAAACAAACATCCAGCTGCATGGAAATGATCTTGCTTACACTGATCATTGCTAGCTCAGGGATACTGATCCCCTCTGATCTTTGCAGATCTACTTCTTGTGTTAACAGTGATGAAACTTTCATGGCAGCTGTCTATGTAGTTATTTAGAGCAAATACGAAAAGCAGAAAAAAATCTGCGCAGTCCAGGGTAGACGCTACCTACTGAGAAGCAAATGTGTTTCAGTAGTGGAGTTGGGGGTTTGGAATTTGTTACGCTTATGTTAAGCATCAGTAACAATAATAACAGTAATTATTATAGTGGTGGAAATACATATTGCCTTCATTAAAATGTTGATCCCTGAAGTCTACACTGAGGTACATTTAATTATAGTTCCTGTTTATCTGAATGGAATTCTAGTGGATTACAGTACTACTGCAACCTAGTTCCATATTTTAACTGGAGCATAAATTAGTAAATCACTTTATTTCAAAACAAGTTAGGTGTTACTTTGAGAAATATAGAAAATTTCTTTACCTTACCTTTGTAAATGTAGCACTTTTACCCTGAGCAGAAGCTTTAGCTGTTGTCTGGAGCTGCTTGCACATAGAGATGAGTTTTTCAGCCTCCAACAGAAGCAAAGGCTTGTCATCATCACGTACCTGGTACATCATCCAGGAAGACAAAATAACTCAGTGTTAAAGACTCCAACATCAAGTTAAGGGAGAAGATAGCACAAGCAACTTCTAAGCAGTATCACTTATGTCATAAGATACATCACCTGATCAGAAAGAGCATGAAGAGCTGAAGCAAGCTTTGTGCCCTCTGTGGCAAAAATCTGAAAGTAGGAGAAAGCATGTAACAAAATGAATCACAACAGAAGGTAAGGCTTTTTCCCTCCTGGTTTAATAGTGTGCTTTTAAGTAAAAAGGTAGCAGGAAATACTTGTAATAACTGTATACATCTACAATTCACAAGTCAGCAGTTTGCAGTGACTTCTGAAATAACAAGCTACACTACAAACTGCCATCCTCACAGATAAGCAGAGTTTAAAGGCTTTCCCTTTACATATGACAAAACCCTCAACTTCCAATTATTTTTTGCACTGTGGCAGCTCACAAATGTTTTGTGATGACACCTGCCCTGTTTGTTTATTGTCCTTTCAAAGGTAACCAGTCTCCTGTTACACACACGTATGCATCCTGGAAATAGCATCCCACATCCCTTCATTTGAGCCCTTCTGTTTGCATTGTGCAAGTTGTTACATCTTCTTTCTTTCCCATGAAAATCCTGCTGCTCTGACTAGGATTTAGTATCTGTTAACACTAGCAGGGACTGAGATGAGTGACACAACAAATACTACAGATGTGTTGAAGTCCACTGTATTTGCCATAATGCCAGTTTGCTATCCCTCCTCCTAGCTGGAATCTATCGCTGTAATAATCCTGTCTGAAGCCATTACTAGAACACTGGGAAGTTTCAGAATATGTATCAGGCTGCTCAAAGTTTACAGCAGCCAGTCAACTCATGTACTTATGTGTAAGGAATTAGAAACTGAAGTTCCTGTTTGGCTTCACTCAGTGTGTCTACGTCCTATTTTGTTAAAAATACATTACCTCTGCCTGATGAAATAAATCTTGAGTAGTTTTTAGAAGTCCTTCTCCTCTGTGGGAAGTAACAAAAGCAGAAGATATGCCATTTATAGACTGCAGATTATTTTGCTTGCTACTTACAAGAATTATAGTCTCACCACTGAACATTTTACAGTTCACACCAGTGAACTGTAAATATCAGTCTTTTTAGAAGATACTAGACACAATAATAACTACCTACAGGACCTGCATTAAAAAATATTACACAAACACCTCAGTAGCTACAGCACTGTTGGGGAATTAACAATGGCTTAGTTCTCATAAGCTGAACAAGACTAGAAATCCACATCTCTGACATATTGACTATTACTGCACTAGTAGATAACAAAAAAAAAAATCAACTCTGGTAAAAAAAAACCCCAAGCAAACCTGAATTCTTTAAATAAGAAAGCCGACATTGCAGAGGCAAGTTTCAGATAAACACTTTCCAGTACAATGATCAGTAATTCTCATCTGCAGTTATATCTCATCCACAGGTACATACTTGTGCTTTAATTCCCTTAGTTTTCAAAATATTTATGAACATACTTCTTAAAATATTTTCTGTACCCAAGAGAAATTTAAATAGATGCCCTCCAACGAAACAGTGCTTAGCCCTTTAAAAACAAAGGGGGGTTTAAAATTAGGGTTTTTTTAAACAGCTTAGAAATTTACAAAAATTTATAAAGCCAACAGAATCAAGTTCCTTTCTAAATGGGTCCAAATTATTATGCTTTGAAAATGAAAATTTGTTCTTTCTTATAAACGTTATTATTGCTCTTTTTCCCACCAAAATTTTCCACATGCAGTGTAATTACCTGGTAAATAAATACATGGAGTAGGCCATACTTGACATGCCTTGCCCATGTTGCACAATCTCATTCTCCTGATCCTCCCATTTCTCTGTCTCAGAATCCAAATCTGATGTTAGCAGATGCAATTCTAATCCAAGTTTTGCAATTTTCGCCTGTTCCTGTAAGTGGTAACCATATTTATGGCACTTAAAAACACATTCTTCAGACAAGATAAAAATATGAAAGGAGTTTTTTACTAAAATGATGGCATCTTACCTCAGTATCTAGTTTGACTGGCTTTAATGCTTTCAGATTTGCATTATGCTTCTGTTTCAAACAAAAAATAATATTTTTAAATAAAAGGAATTGGTAATCATTTCACTAGCAAATCTTAAAGAGGTAGCTTTATATTCAAAGAAAGACTTTGCAGGAGAGTTCCAGAGGTTCAAACAACCTTCTCAGCAGAAACTGAGAACCTGTTCTGATCTGTCTGTCCTGAAACGGCAGGTGCAGATGCCCTGAAATTGCAAGGGAAAGACCTCTTCCACAGTTCTCAGGCTCCACTTCCTAATGCAGTACAGTCTCTTCCCTCTACCCTGTAAATCCTCAATAACAGTCAGGTCTAAACAGTCTTAAGCAAGTACTCCTGCACTGTTTTTCTACCATTGATGGTACCGATATAACAGGGATGCTGATTTGGCTAATAGCAAGCGGATGTAGGCTACAACCCATACAAATGCTGGTGTGAGGAGACAGCCCATTATTCTGTGTCACTCTGGAGGAGCAGCTGTAAGAAAATACTGACACTAATCTTTTAATGGGTTTCCTTCCTTTTTTTTAAGTCATAAACTATCCAAAATATAAGTCTGGCTGCAAGCCAAGTATTAGCTCAAATTAAACAATAATTAGTGGTACTGATGTGAGTGGACTACCTGGTATGGCAGTGCTTGCCAACTACATGACACAGGCAGTAATTCATAATTTGTTTCATAATTATTTGCTGTTCTTGGCTTTAATTTCATGTGCTGGCGCTGTCACTGTGCAAAGCCAGCAAGACAACCAGACGTGGGAGGCACAGTCCACATTCAGAAAGTACTGGACTGCAGAGGAGTAGTACAAAGTTGGTGTCATAAGTCAGAGAGATGTGAGGCACAGGAGGAAGCTGGATTATCTCAGTGCCCAACTGAGAGCCTTGTCTGAGATTCTGAAAAACTCTGAAAAAAACCTGCTGCTATTCATTAGTGGGAGTACTCGGGCAAATGAGGTTCAGTAATGCATGCAAGAAAAAAAAAAAAAAACCAAGAAACAACACTGTTCATTGTGAGCAGCATCAGAAATGAGATTCTGGTCCTATTTCCATTTCTCACTTTAAGAACCTGAGCAAAAGTACTCATACTGAAGTTCCTAGTGAAATTTAGTGCTCAGTTTAACTTTCTGCCATTTCTCTTTTCCTATCCAAAAATGTTTAAATATTCTGAATCTTATGAATGTCTACCCAGATAAGACACTACAATGTATTTCTGCCTATGTATTAGAAATGCTGATCTCATATGGAAACATTTAGCACAAAGGACAGAACTCATAATTGTGATTTGACTATACTGCATATTAGAAATGCAATTTCAGAAATGCTGTTTTCAAGGCCGTGTCTTAAAAGAAGAAAGGAAGACAAAACCAAACTAGATTTGTTTGTGAACACAAACTTTTGACTAGAAGGTATGGCAAATATTTAATCTGCAGAGTGACGGGTATTCAAGAAAACCAGCACTGGTTACAACAAATAAGTTTTTCCATTCACAAATAACTAAAGAAAGCTCAGAATGTTTTGGCAGTTTTCTCCACTCTAGTGTTCCCTTGCATAATTTGAATAGTATTGTTGTTAAGAGTCAGATCAGTAGATATGTTATTATGCTTTTAAAACATGATTCAACGCTTCAAACTATAGAGAAAAAATATGCATTAAGCACAAACATGAATTATCACTGCTGCTCTGGTCCTCATCTACAGCATGGTCTAGGGTGCCACTCATTACCAGCAAACAGCAGAGTGGCAATTAAACAGATGTAACAAAATATGTGATCTAATTAGATTGGCAGGAACAGTGTGGCCTCTGTGCAGGGACAGCGTGGGCGTCAGCCAGGCACAGCAGATCTGTAGTGGCAGTAGGGGGAGGAGAGGCTCTGCTGAGAGGAACAGTACAGGCAAGAGAGGCAGTTCCAAAGCTCAGAGCATCAGCTAGGCAAAGAAATTACTCTGTGAAGAAACTCTGGTGTCCTTGTCCTCTGGATGCAATCTACATTTCCTGTCTACTTTCAAACCGTGCATTTGTAACTCCCCACAATGTTAAGTATCTTGCAAAACTCAAAAAGAAGGCAGCAACCTTTCAAACATTAACAAAGCAGAACTCTTTAAATGCTGACAAAATTTTTATTGAAGTATTTTTAAAAACATATGAATCCATAAGTGGGACTCTGACTTCAAACATTTAATCTCTAAATTATGATGTCCAGAAGCTATGTGTCTTAGTCAAACTGGTCAGGGACAGAAACCCTATCCAAAGTTTCAATATTTTGTTCCATAACTGTGAAATTCACTCATGCTCATGCAACCTAACATATTCTATTTAAATCCACAGATTGATATTTATAAAACTTTTTTATAAATATTGGATCTTTAAAACTTTTTTTCATTAAGGGTCAGAAGTTGTATTGTGTTTGAAGCTGTAGAATTGCATAACAGAAGACATGGAGACAGAGGACCATTTCAAACCCAAATTCCTCTACAGGTTAAGGAAAGAAAGCAAGGAGAGAAAGAAACAAGCTAGAGCTTACTGTACCTTTTGAGACCATTCTTGCCCTTTTTCCTACCAATGGAAAGATTCAGTTCACAGCAAGTGAATCAAATGACTGATTACATGACACTAACAAGATTTAGGAGGCTTCCTAACACACAGATGCTCTCAGAAACAGTGTAATATCAATTATAATCAGCTAAAGTTATTAAATACCTCACACCTAAAAACTGGGTATTTGGTGTAACTTTCTTCTCTACATTAAACACACTTAAGATCAAAGAAAGAAACAAGAACCCATTATTTAAAGAGGCTACAACAGGGTCGAACATGAACCCTTGTTCCAAATAGGTTAACTCAGGCTACAATGTTAAGTCTTGGTAGTATGATTTATCTTTTCTTTTAATTTTCAGTATATTGCAGCATATTCCTACTGTTTTAATAGCAACAATGCACTTTTTATTATATAACATAAAAGGAGAGTATGTGGTAAAAAATTAATGAACAGGAATTCAAGTTTACGTACAATCAAAGTGATTAAAGCACATTACATAACTAGTTACATTTGTCTTCAGTTTGTTTATTATTCACTTAATAAATTTACAAGCTTTGATATTTTACTGTCAGCCATCCAGTCAGGATGCATGTTTCCAAGATATTGTTATGTCCCCCTCAAGTTGTTACAGGGAAAGAAGTCAAACAGAGAACAGCAGATACAAAGTAAACACCACAAACCCAAAAGCAACTTACCCCTGGTCTGGGCAGTGATAGGTAGACACGCTTCTCTCCTATGAAGAACACATAGATTTATACCAAAATTTGTATGCAGCTTTTAATGAGTGGGATCAAATGGCTTACTTCATCCTTCCTTAAACTGCAGTACTATAAAAGCAAGTTACTTACCTGCAATTCCTCCTCTCTGAATACTGCAGAAGATCTTCTGTCTCATGCTTTCAGAGACAGGCCAAGATTTTAGCAACTGGCAATTAAGAAAGCTTCTCTGAACATCTCCCTCAGTAATATTTCTAGCCCTCTGCAGGTATTTCACAAGGAAGTAAAGCAACTCTCTCCAATGACTCAATAGCTACATGCACTCATTTTTTTGCAAAATACAGAACATAAAATTGTAGCTCCATGTATGGCTTTTCTTGGCATGGGTTGAATGGTCTGAAATTTGGAGTAGACAGTGCCCCATAGTGAGAAATACCTAGGCAGGTTTTCCTAAGTAATGCAAATAAAACTCTCATGTTGTACTGTACTATAGGTATCCCATGTGTGCTGTATTTTATAAAGAAGCAAGTTCTAGAGCATTTCACAAACTTATTGAATTGTTTCTTGTATTGCCATGAACCTACAATATTCCAAGTCTGAGGAAAATAAATTAAGAAAGAAAAAAATCCTTCTTGGGTGTTAACTAAAAGTTGGTAAGAATTTATTTTCAAGAAGAAACACTGCCTGGGCCAACAGCCTAAGATTAGAGTTTCAATTACCAGAAGACGTAACAGTCTATGAAGACTTGCATTTATTACAATAGATTCAGGAGAGGAAAGTCTGCTAAACCACACTAAAATAAGCAAAAACCTTAAGAGCCAGTAAAAAACTGGTATTACCAAAAACCCCAGAAATAATCAGAAACCCCACCAACTAAAACCCAAGGGCTACTCCAATGGATGTCAGTACAGGTTTACATAGAGACAATGCACCGAAGTGAAGGACAACCAACAAACTCCTCTACAATTGCTAATTCCTTCTCTTGTATCAGCTCCTAGAGAAATTCCATTCTGAGTCCTCAGAAGACAGTTCTTTTGTGCATTCAGGATTTTTTGAAAGCATGCCCTTTATCTCCTGACACAACAGGAAGATCATAAGCTCTGTATCTAGGCAACGGACTCCTACAATTTTAGGACGCCAACAAGTGAACTTCACCCTTTTGAAAAATAGGAAAAATGGAACCTTCCTTTCTATGATCACCTTTTCCTTCCCCAGTGCAGTTTTCCAAAAGATGAATGAGCTAACAGGGCACAAGCTGCAAAAACTTTTTTTTTTTTTTTTTGCAAAATGCAGAGTTATTTGGATATTAATTGCCCAAACATGTATCCAAGCAAGATTTCTCCCTAAAGACCAATACAAATTATGAGAAGTCATTAACAACATCCTATACATCAAAACACCAGCTAAAGGGCATGTAAGACATAGCAAGAACAAAAGTGAACTTGCAATTTTAAATGCTGCAGCATAGAAGATCTCCTTGGAGCTATGTAAAAAAACTTGTTGTGTCTTGTTTAAAAGTTCAAACACAGAAAGCTTTGACATAACAAATGGAATAAAAATGCTCACTGCAATGACACAGTACTTGCACACACAGGGCAGCCTTTCAGAATTACGGAAACCAAATGGAAAGTGGTGGCAAACAGAAGTAAGAAAATAAAAATTGCCTTTGCTCTTCTAGTAATTGCCATTATTTGTCTTAGCAAGGTTTTGTTACCATATTCAAAATGAAGAGAGATCTAACTATTTATTTCTTGGAACATTTAAAAAAAACCCTAAAAAAGATCACAAAATACACAAAAAACACACTTCATTGGAACCACAGACACCAGACCTTTCAAAGGAGCAGATCAACTTAGGTCAGAGATAATCCTACTTAATCAGAAAATACTTAATTCCATCAGTGTCATCACAAAACTTTTATTTGATTCCATTAACAGAATATACATATATAATTTTTTAGGTATTTAATTTCCTTAGTTTGTGTGTCAGATTTTTGCTATTATATCAAGAGGCTTTCTTCACCACATGATGGTATTCTTTTTATTTGATTCTGCCTTTGTTTTTCCTAATGTGTTTTCTTAAACATGTTTTTTCTTTTTTTATTTTTCTCACTTGAAATTAATTTTCAATATTTCATTGTCTGTCTTCCAATTTTCTACTTTCTACTAGTTCCAATCCTGGTTTTTCCTCCATAATACCCCTATTTCAACTTTTGATGCCACTTCTTGTCTGAGAGTATGGCATGCCTGCTTCACTCTTCTTCCTAAAATTTGAGCTTCCTAATTCTGAAATTCTGATCTGTATCACCTATTCATCACCTACAGCCCTTCAGAAACCTTATGGTCATTCAACTCTTCTCAAGTCTAGTGGCAAAACAAAAGAGGACAAAGAACTATGTTATCTTCAGAAACCGTTTTCTCACTTCTTACCCCAGTTATGAGGCAGCTAATCAGAGGATTATTTATTTACATTCTTCTCCACCATGTTCAAACCAAAACATTCGAAAAAAGAGATTGGCTGACATCCAGCAGCTTGGATTGATCAAAGGTACTTTTGTCAGGTGGTTCATCTCAAAGCGCAAGAGCCTCAGAGTTAAGCATCAAATGGAAATGAACCAAACAATCTCTCTGTGGGCAGAATCAAACTTCCCATGCCTGGCAGGAGCCACCCTCTCGAGGAGCCTGTCACCCTCCTCATCCCAGTCTGGACACACCAACATTGTGGAGAATGGGCCTCCTCACCACTGGATTAAAAAGTGGCTTAGGATTGAGCAAAAGAAGGACAACTTTACCCTGCTGTACAGTTCTGCACAGCACAGGAGTATTTCCAAAATACAAATGAGGGTTACTAGGCTGTGGTGTGCCCACCAATGCCTCCCACCCCTTCATGCCTGTGAATCCTGCTACTCCAGAGAAGCCCTTTTCAATTTGGGCATGTTCTGGTATAATTTCATTAAAATTGAGTAAAATATTGCTTCACTTTCAAACTAAATCCAGCTCCTCCCATGTGTGTTTGGAACCTCAGCATGAGAAATACCTAATTTTATGTTATGAAAAAACACTGGATAAGGAGCTATGCAATTGCTCGTGAAAAATAAAGACATGAGTATAAACAATATGAATCTAGTGTAATCCGAAAATGCTTCTTTTATTTGATGTGTCCAGCACATTAAGTCACCATTCAATTTTTGCATCTTAGGCTGTATTCTGAACTCTCTAACAAAGGCAAACATTTAAATTGGTAGTACAAAAATACAAGATTTTAAACTGAGGAGAAAAAAAAATATACCTCTTACTGTAATTCTATCTCTTGTTACATACAGTCACAATTTTACTATGAATAAAGCACTTGATACATTTTAGTCTGTAAAACAAAGACACTTTTACCAACCTCAAAATTAAGACAAGTGTCATGAATTACGAGAAGAATAAAGCCTTATCAAATATCATTAAACTTCATTGTGTTTGGAGGCAAAAGTTTTGTGAATGCCACTCCTATAATTTCTTAGCAAGTAAATATGGTAGTTTTACTTATTTACTGGATCACCAGTTGTGTTTTCTCAGAGAAGAAAAATGTTGGAAGTGGCAAAGTAACTTCAGGGTATTTTCTGGTAGAAAAAAGGTAGGGGTATTTGGGTGAGGTTTTTCCCCTCCCTTATTTTTTTAATGACAAGAGTCACTCTGAAGTCTAGCAAGAGAAAACAAGCAAACAAAACCAGATTAGCCCACAATAGAAAGGAAAACTTTGTAGAAGACAGGTGAATATAAGAGACCAAATTACTTCTAAGGACAAAGTTGGTGGCTACTACAAAACAATCCAGATTCAGAGGAAAGTCTCTTACTAGGCTGGGCCATGTGACAAGGAAAATGTCAAGGAGATTTCTTAACAGTGTTTTGGCAATACAAGATCTAACATGCTCAAGGCCACAGAGAGAACACAGGCAATGCTCAGTATCTTACCAGTGGTGGTATCAGAACACTTTATGCTGAAAGAAAGACCGAGGAAATCAGAGACACTAACAAGAACACACTTGTGTGGTTATGTCAAACAAGATAAGTCTTCACTGCATCACCCATGACGGCCTCCAACCAGCTCAGCAACACCTACCCATTGTACTTTCCCTCCTTCAAGCAAGGACACTGGGTTGCCCTTGTGAAATGATGCTTTAAAGAAAGTGGAAAATACCACTTATGGAAAATGTGTTATCTGCCATCAGCAGCCCCAAGAGAAAGTTATTAACTACAAAGGAGGCTGGGCATCTTACATCAAGAACAATTTGTTTGGAGAGCCAAGGATATGCTTTGCTGTGGCTGCATGATTCTCATCCTATTATTTTTAAATACAGTAATATCTATATATATGTATGCACACACACAGCAATAGATATAAATATATTAAAAAGTTATCATTTAGCCTTGATAGACCATTGTATGAATATGAAAAGAATCACATACTGCATGATCAGCCCTAAAGATTCCAAATTTATTCTAACAAATTAACAATAGCTTAATAGCATCATTTAAGTTTCATTTTATAAAATATTCTCTTTAAGGAAAGAGAGTTTGACCCTGGCTCCCAAAACAAACAAACAAAAAATCTGCTGCAAGTTAAAAGGCCCATAAACAGGCTCTCTGCTGCACATATTTATGTGGTATTTCAGACCAAGGTGGAAGAACAGCTGGGATAACAATCAGGTTTTTCTCAAGTCTCAAACTGCCAATAACCTGAAGCACACACAATTATTGTGGTAAACCCACTCAGAATTTCAACTTATGTTTTCTTTTTACAAGTCTTGAGGCTCAGGCACACACTCATTCACCAACCAGCATGAACAATTGAAGATATTATACCCCATGATTGGTTGCTACTGTGCTCAAAATGCTGACAGTAAAGAACTGCTTACACAAAAAATCAGGAATAGAAATGTAAACTACAAAATGAAGTCTGAAAATGAAAAGAGGTCTCAATAGCAAGATGAAGTATTATATCATTGATAAAGTGTCATGTAACCTGAATAAGGATTTACATTTTCTGTATCTTAGATACAAAAAATTAAGTGCCTGTATTTAGCTAAATCTAAGCTTTGGAACCTGAGCGTTTTTCTTAAAAATACAAGACATTCAGTATTACTATATATTACATTCTATCTGTATGCAATTATATCTTAAAGACTGAAACAAACACGTAGCTATAAGAAGAATGACAGGCTACATTAAAGACATAATCTGAAAAAAAAATACGTGGTATAAAAATGAAAACCAAAATGCCTTCCATTTAAAAGGCAAATTACCCTATGCTAAAAGTAGACACAGAATTTTTTCCTAAGATTCCAAGCCTTCCTTCTACATGTTGTACAAATACCAATAAACTTACCAACCAGAGAAAATATCCCAAGATTGTGCAGAGTCATCAGTAATTCCATCCAGGAGAAAGGACAGCAGTTTAAAAATCAAATAACTACATTCACTACATTATGAAGTGAATACAAGGCAAGCTGACAGTATAGAACATATATGTATATACGTACTTCCCACAAATACAGGACATTAATTAAACATGTCACAATTCAAGTTGTATCTTGACTGTCATGAATTGATGATATGTCCAAGACAAAACAAGGGGTGAGTGAAAGCCCTACACCCCTTGTATTTGGACACTGCTGGCAAAGAGCTGTGTCAAACACTTTTGTGTCCTTTGAACAGTTCCATTTGATTTTGCTGGAACTAATCCCAATGCAGAAAATTAAACATAGCTAATCTTATGTAAATCAGGCCTTTAAATATTTGGTTGCTTATATTTGAAAAAATCCAATAAGCAGCCTGATTTGACATCTGTACAAACCCAACATACTTGTGTATTACTACTTAGATCCCTAGATCCCAGGATGTGGAACTGTTTACTGCACTCCACTCTTAAGAAAACAGAATTTCCTAAATCACATTTAAAATTCTTAGATTCGAAGTTACATTTTTCTATTTCTACACAGCCCTCTTACCTCTTCTTCCTTCAAACACATCGTTGATTTCTCTTAACAACAGAGACATGTCACTCAGTTGAGACTCCCAGGCCTCGCAGAACACCTCAAGATTTTCTTTTGCAATCTTGCTAGATGGATGTAATGCCAGGGTTTCTGCTGCAGAAATTATCTGGACGAAGAACAAAGCATTTGCTACTGCAAGTCCTAGTACATAGTGTTCTACATGAATTCACAAATGCCTCCCCAGGCAAAACACAAAATAAAACTGCTACTATTACGTCTTCGGAGTCTATTCATCTGCCAATTGCAGGTTTAATGATCCTTCTTGTATGTTCTTTTAGCTACCACCCAGCATTAGAGCAAAATTCTTTCTTAGACATGAATGCTTCATACAGGTAAACATTAAGTTTCCTAAAAATTCACACAAGTAATTTTTATTGATTTATGTGTAGAAGAGGCCAGTTAAAAGCTGAACACACCTGTGGGCCAGTGACCTGAAAGGTATCTTCTGCGTGTATGCAAGTTATCTCAAGGGGCTCAGTTCCAGAAACATGCCTCAATAAGCGACACATCTGAATTATTTAAAAAAACACAAAAAAGAATTGTAAAAAATGTGCATCTATTAGTAGTGAGAAAAGGTGTATATATAAAAATAAGGTGTACAAACAAACACAAAGTTATTGATTGTCCTTTCAAATATTTACTGGGGACTGCACAGCTGGGTGCTTCTCAGGGAGAAGTAACAATAAAAATGGGGCTAAACCCTGACTTGAAAGGTGTGGAAAACCAGTGAGAGAAAGGAAAGTCTTAATAACTAAATTAAAGTAAAACAAATTTCACATATTTATGACTGAATAAAACTGAAAGTAAACACACACATAGAGAACTTGGAAAAACTGCAGAATAAATAACTTTAGCAGAACAGGCTTATTCAGCAATAAGCAACCACGTGGAAAATTTAGGCTTTCATAATCCAATGGACTAAATTATCTTTGAGCATATCAGCGTCAAATTAGTTTAGGGAAATAATACTGTTTTCTTCATCTTTTTTTTAGGAAGATTAAGAGTGAACTTTGGGTTGAAAAGGAACATGGAAGTTTTCAGATCAAAAGGAATTTCTAAGACTGGGACAGCACATATGAAACTTATTGCACTGTCCATCATCAGACATGCTGTAGGGTCTCACACGCAAGTACTATTTAACCTCCTGGTTATGTTTGAAAAAAAAAAATTGTCTCACTGGAATACTAAATAGCCACAGATCAAAGGGACAATAAAGTTGAAATTAAAAAATCAAAGCATTGTTCTGCCAGTCCTAGAAGTTCAAGGGTGTTGCTTCTGCATATTCATAGTTCTGGGAGGAATCCTCAAGCCCTGTATGTCATAATTTTTTAGAAATGAGTATTGGATACCATGCAAGTACAGCTGCTGGCATCACCGTATTTCAGATCAAAGTGATTTATGTTTGTATTTCTCCTGCTGGCATAGGTGCCTCTGCTCATCTGTGAGAGAGAGAGGAACAAGGTACACATGGCTGACATCCCCTTCACACACTGCTTTTCACAAAGGAGGAAGACGTTCAGTGGCCCTCTTGACTGATCCTCAAAAAATCAAACTTACTGCATTAAGAAACTTAACTGTGTATCACTAGCATTCTTGTGTACCTGGATTCAGCTATTGCTGGATGCCCACTGCTTGAAAGAAAGGGGGTGTAATTTCCTTTTGGACCTAGAAACTTTTAAAATTAATATTTTAGGCCAAATGTTTAGATTCAGACTGAGTCTAGATCCATAAGGAGAATTGGGCACAAATGTAAATCCCTTCTACAGCACTTGCATGCCACAGTGACATCTCTGGCTCAGACCCTGACAAGAACAATCCAAAATTCAACAGCATACTAGGAAAATAAAATAAAACTACAAAAACACAGACCAAGGCCTTCCTAAAGAACAGACTGATGCAAATCCAGCCACTCATTTTCTAAGCATCCTATGCAATGAAACAGGTATGAACTCACCTCAACAAGCTGCTCTTTCTGCTCTGATAGCTTGCAAGTATATTCTGCTACAGCTTCAAGATTTCCTTCTACTCCTGTGATTTTTAATGCTTTGAGAACCATATGATCCGTGTGGTATTTTAGAAGATCTGCTGCCAGAGATGTTGCTGCACTGTGGACCTTGAATAGCATTAAAAGAAGGAGAGATAAACCATGGAACAGAAAAAAAAAAAATCTATCCAGTACCAAGTCAAACAAGCTTAAGAGATAGATTAATTTTTCAAGAAGCAGAAACTTTACTGACATAAAAGCTCATATACAGCTTTCTTATTATATGCAGTTTTAGTTGTTCATTTACTATTCAAAGAACAAAGATAAAATCCACTGCAATTAAAAAAAAAAAACCAAAAAAACAAAACAAAACAAAACAAAACCAACTCTCCCCACAAACAAGAAAAACCAACTCCACACCAAATATGGAGAGAAACAAAAGAGCTGCTGGGTAAAATGAGGTCATGAAGTTATCACATTGCTGCTTTCTCATTGTTACAGCTGGGGAAAAACCAGGTGCATGAATCTGTGGGTCACCAAGTTCAGCATAAGCAAAGCACAGTGGCCATTCCACTTCTCCTAAAGAACACACATTGAACTGTGTGAATCAGACTGAAGCCACACAAAACTGAATTTATAATTAGAAATTAGAATTATCAGTGATGCAAAGAAAACCTTGAATATAATCAGCTTGTGACACAGCCTTAGGAAAGTATAAAGTATCTTTTCTACAAGGAGATGGGTCCTGAAGAAGTCTCAAACAATCTCCCTACATTCCCAACAAGCAAGGAGAAGCTTCTCATTTAAACACATCCTTAAATCCAGACACACAGAAACTGTGCTGTGAAGGACCCTGGTTGACAACAGCTATCAGTGACAGCTGCTGCTAGTTCTAGTAACTGATCACTAGGTTACCTGTGCCCTGCAATCAGCCCCATCTTAAGAACATTGCTAAAACAAAAGTAGCAACCTCTTTAGAAACAGCAGAGTATGCTCATAGGACTATTGTGAGTCTTGTAAAACTGCACTCACTTTGCTAGACGAGAGTACAGAACAAACTTGGTGTTCAAGAGAAAGTATTTTTCTAGCTCTTATGAATGCAATGAGCTTGGAACTCACTCCATAGAAAAGAGTGTTTACTGGAATACTATGGTGGGAGTTTTAATTCACTTAACTCCATTTTTATCCCTTTCCTCTGGCAGTACTTCCCGTACATCCAGAATTAAGTTATTCTGGATTTGTTTTTTAATTTCACAAAAGACAAGACAACTGAATTATTGCCTCAAAACCTGCTGCAATTGTTTTTTAGACGGGGAAAAATGAGCTATGACAACCTGTTATAAACTATTCATATAACATTGCTCACATGGCATTAAAAATTAGCACAAATCACTAATTCCAGAAATGAAGTCAGCTCTGGAGAGAGGATATCTAAAAAGCTTGTAATGTTGGAGTAGGAACTGGCAATTTTCATTTATATGTAGACTATTACATAGAGATCCCCTTTTCATTAGAGATTCTTTTCATCCTGATTCAAAATAGAAATATACTTGTACTTAATGCTGTCTCTGATCATTAGCAGTAAAATCATCTTAAGAAAGGAATATAACTTCTGTTTCTTCCATAAAAACATAGAGATGGGTGAGAACTACTTTAAAAAGGCTGTCTTTTGTTCTCAGTCACTCAGGCTCTCAAAAGCATTTTAATTAGAGTCACAGTATTTGAATTTAACCTGTAGAATTTGAATCAGAGTCACAGTATTTTAATTTAACCAGTAGAAATCCTGCAGCACCCCAAGTAAGACTGCCAGGACAGCTTTCAGCCATGTACAGAAGCATGGCCACTCTGGGATCAATTCAATCACTACACAGAGAAAAGCAAAACCAACATAATTCTCTGAACTTACTACTAAGAGCATGAATCCCTTCTCCCACACAACATATTCCAGCCACCTGTGGCTTTATGATCTATGGAATTAAATAGTCACATCCTAATTTGACTGGGAACTCTTACACCTCATTCAGCACCTGGGAACAATGTTACCCAAAAAGGATAATCTCACAGTTAAAGCACTGTGAAGCGCTCACATTCCAAAATGAATGCCACTTTGGAAAAGCTCTGCTACCGATTTCATCCATAATGGTGACCAAATTACAAACCAGCACATAGTCAAAGGGCAAAAATTATGTATCCTCCACTTTCTAGAGCCCAACACTCTGCCTGACAGCAGAAGTGCAACTGAACCAAAACTGATTGAAAGCACTGTTCAAATCTTCAGGACACCTGCAGGAACAACAGGCCAGAAGACAAAATTCCTCATTCTGCCTATGGTAAAAAAGGGGAGCATGATTTTTTCAGCAGTTGAGGTTTTCAAGTTACAGCAGCTGACAGCACAGCCTAAGCAAGTTCACCACACTTCTCTAACATCTCTGCACTGCTCTCTGTTGAAACTCACTGTTCTTAATCTTTACTTCTACATCTGTTTAAAAGAACAGCAATTTGAAGCAGTTGAAAAGATAGCTGAATCATGTACAAATATTTAGGAAGCTGCCAGAAATCAGAATCTGTATTTGCTTAAATTCTGTGGAACAGACAAGGCAGCAATGCTATCCTTAATAGGAAGGGTGAAGACCCTAAGCAGCAAAAGTGTAGTCCATCCCATGTACCAAATGAGGCAGCTCTTCCATGTGTGTATGCAAGCTGACCTCAGCATACCTGCACTTAGGAAAAGAATAATGATTTGCTACATACACATACATAGCTGCCCACTGCTGAGAAAAAAAGCCCTAAGATACCGTCATAACATATTTCTGCTAAGGAAACCAATAGGACAGGTTAAATACAAATAAACTGCAAATGTAATTTATTAATTTAGGCAGAGACAAGAAGAAAATGTATTTAAAAACAGTGATGTATGCATCCCCAAGGGAAGTTTGCCTTTATATTTAAAATAACAATTATATACATAGTACTTGCTTCCAAACACTTCTTTTCTGGGTTAGCAATGAGCCTACACAGCCAACAGACTTCTAATCAGTAAGGACAAAGATGATTTAGCTAGCTCCATGATGTAATTCTGATTTGGTTACTCTTGTCTATAAACAGGCATCAGTCTTCTTGGGTACAGGATCCCATTTCACAACCTCATGTATGAAAAGTATGAAATTCAAACTTTTATTCACCTTATCTTGC
>WBNO01031297.1:0-17518 GCA_013400575.1 Peucedramus taeniatus
AAAATGGGAAAATACAATTTTGTTGCTAGTATTTAGTGTTTTTCAGCAAATATTTTCTATGTAAACACGTGCATTTATTACCTGAATGTATTTTAATATGATTTATTATTTATAAATCAGCTCACAAATCACTGGCCTGTAGAAATTGTATCAAGATCTGTATCAAGATATCAGTAGGGGTGAGTTACTGGCAAATTGCTCTGGATGACACAACCATATCTTTGAATGCAGGAGAACCCAAAGGAGGCATTTTATTCCCCCATCCAGTATTTTCTGCTTTCAGCTGTAACTTGTACAACACAAGAGCCTGCAGACCAGCAGATTCACTGATCAGATCCATCTGAGAATAATTAGTGCCCAAGGAACACTTTATCATAAACTGTGAGCCAGTGAAGTTCAGTTTCCCAGTCTGCACCAGTCTATTTTATTACAGAAATTGGAAAAGAGAATGAAGTTTTTGAAAGAGTGTGTTTCTGGAAATGGCAAAAGTCATCTGTAGAAATATATATAATATTCTAGTTTTTGTACTTGCACCTCTTTCTATTTGATTCTAACAAATAATCAGGACAGAAATAACCTGGAACAGAAATATGAAAGTTAATTTGTGTGTGATTTTAGATGAGGATGAACATGTACTGAGAGGTCCTGTGTTCTGGGCAAATGATTCTGGAAAGGAAAAAAATGCATCGTGGGAAGGCCTATCGTTTTCATATATGTGCAAGAAAGTTTGGGAAACTTAATTTATTTAATCAAGAATGTAATCCAAAAGTATATTTATTACATCAAGTCTCTGAGGCATGAAATTCTAATAGAATTATGTATCTTTTTGCAACTTTTTCTCTAAATTTTAAGTTTTATTGTTTTCTTCCACTCCTGAATATATTTGGTGAATGTTTGGCAAACGCCAAGTCATTAAACTGAAGTTTATTGACATCAAAAATAATCAGTTTCTCCCCAGCCCAACAGCAAAGTGCACCTAACACTGCAATTGTGTTCTAAAATTTAGCTCATAAATATGCTTTGAATTTGAAATAAGCACTTAGTGAGAGTGTATAAATAGTAGGTCTTCAAGCAAGGTGTTTCTTTGCAAATAAAAATAATAATATGCTGCTGGTTTGTAACCCATGGACTATGGAGTAGTCTGGTAACTTTCACATATTATTTTGCTGAAAGTATTTTAATATAATCTACATAGTAAATTATGTTGTGACTGAATAATTGACTTTCAAGGGACAATTAGAAGAAACTTTCAGCTGTGTGTGTATGTTAATGAAAACACACCTCAGCATGATTAAAGTTTTTGGCAAAGTCTCCTAATATCAGATGTAATTCTGTATGAAGGATGCAACTTAGCATCATTGAGGTATTTCAATTTGCCCCTTTCTTTTCCACCTTCTAAAATGAGAAGATCTCCATTGCATGTCTGAGCTGGATAGGATGATACCAGAAATACTGAACTCTGTTGCATTATGATGCAAATTTATGCTGTCATTGAGCAGAATATTTCCTTCCTTTTTTGACTAATTTTCCCATTCCAAACCAGAATTATTTTGCTTTTAGTGTATCTGCCTTAGAGCGCTGTTCCAGTGTAAAAGAGCATCCCCTCTAATGTCAGCATCCTTGCATGAGGTGATTTCTGTAGAAAAAAAAAAACTTTAGGATGAGTAAAGTAGGTGTCATATGCTGATTGCTGTTTTCCTGGAGCAATTTAGAGTATTATCTCCTTTTCTTGCTTAGGATCTGCAAGTAAGAAAATACCTAAAATTTTTTTGAGATTTAGTAAAAAAAAAAAAATCTTGTTTAATGTTTTGTGTGGACTTATGCATTGCTGTAAGTTATATGTATTTTTGTCACAGAAGAAATCAGGATGAAATAAAAGCTCTCAAAAACAGTCTTCATACTCTCCATGAAAAAACTTCCAGCAGGGATTGTTGACAAAGTGCTAAGTAACATGAGAAAAGGTAGCTGAATGGAGTCACTTTGTAATTAGCATTTCTTGTCAGAAAGATGTTCTTTAGGAGTGTAAATTGCTTGAAATGAGCAGTTTTAGCTTCATTTTTGAGACAGCTAAATGGAATTTGCTAGTGAGATGTTGCAGTGAGGAGCAGGAGGAGGTTTTGGGTTTTGTTTTAGTACTTTTCAAGTGATAGAGGTAGAAATTGGAGATCTGAATATGTCCTTCTATAGCAACTGGCCTAATTCTGGAAAAATACTTTGCTGATGTTTACATTCAGTACTTTATCTGAATGTCTCCCTTAGAAGTATTTATGTGTAATCTCTGGATTCTTTAACCTTTATAATGCTCCCTTACTTCCTTCCTAAGTATCTTTACAATGGGTAACTACCAGTGTGGTACTGTGTTTCTCTCAGTGCAGAGCTTTATTTTCATTTAACACTCCTAGAAAGCAAGCTGACAGTCTGTTCACTATCCCATTGCCTATTTACATGCCCAGTCAGGCAAATAATGTATTTATGCCACTTTGCAATGACTTGCCCATCTTTGGATGAGTACCTTCATAGAAATGAAAATATAACAGCCAAAATTAGAATGTTGTCAGGACCCTTAGGAAACAGAACAATCTTTTGTGTCCCACCCCAAGTACAGTGTAAGATAGATGTGTAGCACATTTTACAGAAATATAGATTCTGACCCACCTACTCTTTGAGTAAACCTCTTGAAACTGTTGGGCTGCTGTGCCAAAAATAGAAGTGTTTGTAGCAGCTGTTGGATTGAACAAGTTGGAGTGTCTCTTGGGGAAAGCATGCAACAGTTAGACCAAAATCACAGCAGCTGAGACAGCTAGAACAGTCTAGGAGTCCTGGGGTGTATGAAGAGGCAGAATTATTGGATTCATCACAAAGGACAGATTATGAGACATCAGTGAATAGAAATCTATCCTATTAAAATTAGTAGGACCAATTGCAGAGTAAAGTGCTGTTTAACATGCACCAGCTGCTACTGCTTCTCTTATCTCACTGCAGGACACATTCTGGGACTGTCAAATTTCCTCCCAGTCATGTATTCTCATCAATATCTCCATTCTGCTGGACTGCTTTGGGATTTATCTTTTCTTTTCATAACCTTTCTGGGACCTCTCCTTTGATTTCTCTGGTTATGTCTTTTGCTGTAGCTTCTTCTTTTCTTCCATTCTTTGTAGGAGTCAACTCTATAGTCATTATTCACCTTATCAGCTACCAAGGGTGATTTAGGGTGTGTAATTAATTTTAAGCAGTGAGCTAGCTCTTAGAAGAAGACTAAACATATTTATTTTGTAATATGTTTTAATCAATCAGCTACAATTTAGAGCCCTCACATGCAGAAAAATTTATGTGGTAGATACAGCATTAGAAAACCAGATGGCAAAGAAGAAATTGGAAATACAGCAGATGGGCAATGAATGATATGCAAATTAAATAAGGTTTGAAGGATCTTGGGGTCTAACTGTAAATTTAAAAAGGGAAATACCTATTAAGTTAATTTTATCCTTTTCATACTACTTTATCTTATTTTATTTATTTTTTAAAATTTATTTCAATTTTGCTCTTTCAAATAGTATTTTCTTGACTTGTAGTTTGGAATATTAAAAAGTTTTTTACTGAAACAAACAGCATCACAAAATGTACATCTTTTGTTATTATGCAGTTTCATGAAGGACAGGCTAGAAGTTCAGAGTCTTCTTCACAGGGATTGAGTCATATTCTGTTTAAGTACCAATATCAGGTATTATTCCTTTTTTGATGTTTATCAATGAACACAAGGCAATAGAAAAAAGTCCTCTCTTATAAATTTGTTAATTTTTACATCTGTACTTTTAATTTCTCCAGAGAAATATCTACTACTTTCCCCACATGGCTTACATTTACTGTACACTGACTTGTATAAAGCATTACAGCAGATGATAGATTTGTCATGGAACTTTGTTTACATTACATTTGAAGCCATTCAACTGTAAAATCAGTTTAAGAAAGAGTGAAGTTGATTTCTTTACATGATTTACTTTGCTTTTCTTTTTCTAACAACAGGTTCCATGTTGCAACAAATATATTACCTTCTATTTCTGGAGGGAGAAATGGATTAGACACCAAATGAAAAAGGTCAGTTTTGAATTCTTGAAAGAAACCCCAAACCCAGAAAACCCTACACCCAAACTCACAAAACCTAACAATAACTCCATGACTTGAATCAGCAATGCAAGAAATGGAATCCTAGAAAGGGAAATATATTTTGGAATGCATTCAGAGTAAAAAAACCATAATAGCAATAATAAAACAAGCCCCTGCCTACGCTCATATTGGTGCTCATTTTGAAACTTTCCGAAAGTTGTGGCAAAAAAAGCCTCTCCTAGAACAATGTCTCTATGGCCTGTTCTTAGAAGTGACCAAAACTTGATTTTTCTTAATGTTTGTTTTCAAGATTGGTGTACAACAGCACATATAAAGTATGTCAAAAGCTGATATAAGCTCTAGAAAATTTCAGGTGACCTCAATTAACTCACCAACAGAAACCAAAATCTAAATCAACCTCCAAGGATGTCAGCTGTTGTTATAGTCACAATTTTTAGCATCCTTCCAAGGCAGAGAGCTGTGTATGCAAATATAGCTGTAGTTGGGATTTATGGTCCCCTGTAGCAAATAAAATTAGGGGCAAAGCCAAGAGTTCCAGTGATTCTTTCAACAGAGGCTTCTAAATTCTTCATGAGCAGCATGTTTTTAGTCACTTGAACATAACTAGGTCATATAACCATAAGAGTGGCAAGCTTTGAAAAATCTGAATTTCTTCAAAGAATGGTGAGATTAAATCCAAAGCCTTGGATCTGAAGGATGTTCACAGACATGACAACGTGAGTGTCTGTAAACCTTACAAGAGCAGGAACAGCTAATACTTCATGAGCATCAGCTCTTTGATTTGGTTTGATTTTTAGTAATCTATTCAGTTCAGTATTTAGAGTGTGGATTGGCTTTATTGCCTTGAAGGATTGCAGACTACCATTTCTAGCATAGTATAGGCATCTGGAATAATTAATTTGAAGCACTGGCAGTTTAATTTCAAATAAAAAGTTCCCTTTTCTCTCAGGATTACATAAGAAAAAATGCATAATATATTTTTTCTTTTTTTTTTTAAGTTTCAGATCATGAGATCAGTACCTAAAAGGGCAAAATAAATATTTCTGCAAAGTCCAAGTCAGAAATTAAACTTTACAGTCATGCAATAGTAAAACATGTGCTTAAAAGCATATGTTTAAGTAGAAAGGTCTTAGTAACATCAAGTTTTCCTACCTGTACTTCCAGAATTTTATTATAAGCAGTCTTTCTTGCATCTGTGAGGGCACACAAAAGCAGGTGGGTATAAATCAAACTCTAATAAAGTACTCTAGGATAGACTGAATTTTGCAATAAGGAAAGGTATCAATAAATCTCTTAAGTATTACATGGGTATTATCAAGCTCTGAGATACATGTCACGCATTGATATAAATAGCTAAAGCACAGATGAAAGTGTCTTGCTTCTCTTGATGGTTCTTTCCAGATGTGTGGTGGAGCAATTCCCCAGAGATGCTGTTTCACTCTTCTCTTTCCCTTCTGCTGAAAACAGGACTGACACAGCAGGAGTATCTGCAGCAGCAGTCAGGGGCTTTTTATTTTCACAGATTTGCACCCAGGAGGAAAAGCAGCTGCAGAACCCAACAAGAAAAAAATTTGGGATGAGGGTTGTCACTTGCCCTGGCTGGCAGGGCTGTGATATGGGACATGTAGGAGGAAGAGCATCAGGGTTCACACTGACTTCTCCTACCTTCATTCACCAGCACGTGTGACATCCCATCCCCTTAAAACCTCATTTCATGATGAAGAGCCTTGAAGTTTCACTTTGCAGAACTGTTCTGGAGGGAGTATGAAAAATTGCTACAACCAATTTATGACAGCCTTATACTTTTTTGTTTTTTAAATTATGGCAAACTTCTACAGAAATTACATCAATACTGGCTCTATCTTGTCAGAAAGTACTTCAAATAAGGAGGACAGTTGCACATGTGATGGATTTGGAATTTTTTTTTTAAAAACCTCTTAATTGTCAGCCTGATAATGCTGTTTTAATGTATTATCAAATTTAAAACTGGTTATAATATGTATTATGACATGACACATCCCACTAATGTTTATGAATATAATTTACTAAACTAATATGCAGTTATTGTAACCTCAGAGTCAAAATGGCTGTTTGCAAAATCAGATTGTTTGGATAAGTACATTAAAATAAAAGGAAGTCTTAACTATCTTTTATTGTTTTAAGGCAAAAACCCCTCAGTTTTATGTTTCCAAAATGTCTATCACAGTATTTACATAAGTCTAAACTGCTCTATGAGAATGATAACCCAAACAGACACTAGAAGTAGTTTGTTAGTATGTATTTGTGACTGAAAGGTGCTGACAAGTTCTGGTAGTTTATTTTTAACTATTCCAGTATATGTTACACTCTCTGCTTTGACAATCATACCTGAATCCTAGTCTTGAGAAAAGACAATTTGCAGTTACTGTAATTTTATTAAAAGAGAATTGAGATAATTTCTTTTTGCATAATGTAAGAATTAATCCCAGAACATCTGCCCCAGAACATAACATATGTCAAAGTGCACTTTAAAAATGATGAAATTAAGTAATGAAATAAAATACTTTTTGAAAATTCAAGCATATGATGAAGATATTCTTCTAGCTCAGAAAAATCCTTGCCTCAGGTAGTTGGGGTGAGAGGCTGCCAATATAGGAGCTATCACTCTATCCTGTTTTTATTCCCTATTTAAATAATCTTCATTGGTTAAATCATCCCTGTTAGTCATTTCCAGAGACAGTGTCATAGGCTAAATGAACTTTTAATCTGACCAAGGTCAGCCACAGATGTCCTTACTTAGTAATTCTGTCTAGGTATGGAATATGGAAGATTCACTTATCATCACATGAGGACCAGACAGTTCAGATTCCCTGGCTATTCTGCTAAAGAAGGTGTATTTCCTTGTTTCAATTATACAGATGTTAAAGGTAATTTTCCATTTTTAATTAGAAAATAAAAATTAGACTGGCTTGTGCTGCTTTTTGTGCCTCAAAATGTCCAAGGGAAAGCTCATACCTGGAGCCCAGTGTGCTTTAGTGTTGTTACAGGCAGACCTAAGACCCTGAATGTCTGTAGCTTGGTGATGTGTTTCTGTGTTCTCTCTCAGCTTATTCTAACAGTGAATTTTGAATCAGTGTATTTCAGGCCTAAATATTTGGTCACTCTTTGACTTATAAGTAAGTTTTCACAATTCTATCTCAGCCTTTAGGCAGGAGCAAAAAATCAAGACTTTATCAGGCAGGAGGCAGTCCCACTGTGAGAGCCTGGAACACTGACATTTTGGTGATCACAGTTCCTAAGGGAGTGAGACTGTGTGGGAAGCCTGCTAGCAAGGATTAGCCTTAGCTGGCAAGGACTAACCTGCTGGTAAACCTGACTAGCTACTTGCTTGGAAGAATAACCTAAAGAAATTGATTGATATTTGGTTTACCTTAATTTTAAATTGTAGTTAAACTGTATAAGGTGACTTACACTGTATAAGGTGTATAAGGTGAGATTTGGGAATTTCACATGTAATGAAAGCCAACAGGAACATTTAAAAAGATGATGATTTGGAGAACTTCCTAGGTGCATCTGTTCTCATTCAGCACGGGGAGAAAATGACAGGTAGGTTTTAACAATCATTCCATTGAAGTACAGTGGGTACTTAATATTTTCATTGATGTATCTGTGGTAGATCTTCACACAATAAATATATATATTGTGCATAAGCACAACAACTATTAACTTATATATGTTGCTGTTAATTAACTAACCCAGTAAAAACTACAGACTTCTGTGAAGAGGTATATTTGGTTCATTTTTAGAAAAAGAATAGAATTTTTTTCTTAAATTCTCTCATAATTGCTAGAAAATTTTATACATGACTCATGAAGTTATGATATGCTAGCCAGTTGGAAATGTTTGATTATTTGATAACTTTATCAAATAATATTAAAATCTTAGCAAACAGAGACATTAGATAAGGAGAAAAACAGTGATATTTAAGGGGATTTAGGCCACAGGGATGGAATTTAGACAAGAGAGATTTCCCTTGCTGTAGTGATAGATATGAAACAGCTTGTGTTCACACTGCTCAAGACAAATCCTCTGACAGGCAGGCCTTGCCTCCTCTCCCTAATCTTGGCTGCCTCAGCAGCTGCTCCACAGCCCTTTGCAGCTCACTGGGGGTGCCCCTGTGTGGGGTAACAGGCACAGTGTTGGACATGCTCTTCCTCCTCCCACTCTGCCTTGTCAGGATCTATAAGAGAAGTCAGTACCCTTCCCAAACCTGTTTCATTCAGAGTCCTGAATATTGCTCTGTGCTGCTTCTCTACTCTTTTATTTGCTGCTGTTCTTGTTCAAGTGGTCAAGGCATCATCTTGAGCACATCACTGGGTGTGCTTGAACATCACTGGGTGTGCTGCTTCCTCCTCTGCTCTGGAGACCTTCCAAAATGGGAGGGAATCCTGCTTACAGACACTGGGGCATAGTCCCAGGGAGAATGAAGTTTTGTGTGCATTTTTTATGTGCAGAGGATCACATTTAAGACTCTGTGTCAGGATCAGCATCACAATCAAAGTGGAGTGCATCCTTCTCCTAGGCCCTAATGACAGCTGGGGAAAGGCTCACTGCTGAACCCCCAGTGCTTGTCAACCACAGCTTTTACTGGCTACTGTGAAATCATTTCTCCACAGGTGTGACCAGAGTACAGGTCTGGAGAGCTCCACCAGACTGCCTGATCCATGAGTAGAATTGATCAGCAATTTCTCCAGGTGCCTTTCAGGGCTTTGGAGAACTGTGACCATCTATGAGATTTACATTCCCATGTGGCATCCCCTATAAAGAGTTGAAATACCTCAACCTCCCTTTATATCAAACAAGAAGTCAGAGACTGCCATGGAAGGTCATGAGTGGAATAACTGGCTGCCCTGGTATTTGATGCTTGGGTGCCTCAAAATACCATTTCCTCCTCATTTTGGCAAATCAGAGATCCTTCTGTGTACCAACAATTCTAAACTCAGAGAGGAAAAACAACCAGAGTGGGATAGCCACAGAGTCAGCTGAACCACAGAGGTGTACCTGAACCCCAATGTGTTGTTTATGAGGCAGGGGGACAGGGAAGAGATTTCAGAACATGGTATCTTAGTCAGCCTGCAGTGGAGGATGTATCACCAGGGAAAAATAGGGAGAGGGGGAAGATCATGTGAGGCAGATGTTAGGATTCTGAATGTTTCTCTAACAGGATGATGCTCTGTAAAAACAGTGAGCACAGTCTCAGGCAGCATAGTCCTTTACTTCAAAATTCAGTGAATGCCCTTTTTTTTTTTTTTTTTNAGCTGAGTGTCGCTGTGAAAGTTGCACCTATGCAGAGGGGATGCCTGGCAGGTTATTTATTTTTTTGCACTGTTTGTAGATGTCTGTTTGTTCTTGATGTTCATCAGTGTGTATGGTTGTGGTTTACCTTTCTGTTCCTGGCCAGAGCAGTGATGCAGCTCTCTGTCATGCTGACCTGTTGTCTGGAGGCAGAGACAGGTAAGCTGGTGATGGGAGGGTGAGGTAGAGAAGATGTTTTTCCCTCGTGTCACCTGTGCCCTGCTTGTTTCACCCTGCTCCCTGTCATACCTTGTCTGCCCCAAACACAATCAATGCCTGCTGCCCCTTCCCTCCTTGCTCTCTGTCAGATATAAGGAAAGCATTTGCCACAAACCCTTTTTTGTGATGGTCCCCAAGGTCCTGCTCTGGCTGTGTATGCCAGGCTGCTCCAGACCCCTGGCTGGCAGCTGTCATTAATGATCTGATCTCCAGGGACTTTTGAGTTTTGAGTTGATGTGGCTGAAAACGTGTTCCCACAAGATTTGCTTCAAACACCAGCCCAGGAGCAAACTCTCATGAATGAGAGTGCCAGAGAAGTGGGACCAGAGACTAAAATGAGACATTAGCCAAATTGACAGTGTAGACATGGCTATAATTTAGAGAATTTTGAAACCAATATTTTGTATCTTCTATGAAAAGCACTTGTTGTAATCTTGTGCCTTCTCACACAGTGCATTTCTCATAACAATAATAGAGATAATTATGGTAATTACAATAAAAATTAATAATACTTGCCCTTTTTTCAGCAGATTTTAAAGTGCTTTTCAACACTGACTAATTAAGTCTAACAATATCTTGTGAGGTGGGTAGCAGGTGTCTGCTCATCTCTCTGGATCCTGTCACCCACCCTAGTAGTACAGCTGCTTCTACTTAAGTCTCATTGACTTCTAAATTATCATCATGGGTTTCAGCAGATAATTTTCCCACATCCTCTCCACAGTGTGTGAGAAGTGGAAGCCCTTTCTTACATGACTTTGGTTTTGAGAACACTGGAAATAGGCATGGAGAGGACTTATGGCTATATCCAGTGTAGTAGGAATGGGAGGCTGTGCAGCCTGCATGCTTGACATGTGAAAAGGTGGAGAGCATTTTGGAATGGAAGTATGAAAATCTTCTAGATTATGCAAGAGAATAATTTCAGATCACTCATGTAGGTAATGTTTAGTCATATCATCAAGCATATTCAGACTTGCCCACTAGGGAGAAAAAGTTAATCCAGGTTCTGCTGATGCTCGTTGCACACACAGGGAAAAAAGCATAAGGAGTCATAGCAAAAAGGTTTATAAGGTTTTTTTAATCTCTTCTCTCCTTTTCACCTACCCCTTAAACATATACACACGTGGTGCATTTATTGTATTTTCAGATGTTAACTGAGAGATTATTCATGTTGAGGCAAACTAGACTGAGATGCAACCTGTTCCTCCTGATAATCATGGAATAATCTGGACTCTTTGCAGCGACATAGAGGGTTTTGAGAAGGATATGAAATGACAGATGCTTGATTAAATTTTTAAAGGGTAAAGTGGAGGATGTAGGGTAAATTTTCTGAACAGTGTACAGAAGACAACACAAATCCTGTTATTAGTTTACAAGAAATGTGGGTGTTAAATAATAACAGGATTCCTACGCAGACATTTCTAATATAACTGCTGCACAAATTTACACCCATGCATTCAGTGAGTTCACACACTGAAAACTGGAATGGGTTTTTCAGTTCTTATACCTTATCAAAATTATTGTTCTTCATTCTCTCAAGTAAGGTAACAGGATTTTTAAGACTATCACCACATAAAAAGTCTGATTCTAACTCTGGCCCTCAGGAAATTAATGATGACAGATAATCCATCATGAACTTTGGACATGGACACTACATCAGCCCCATATTATGCCAGATTAGGCAAATGTCTTTGACCATGAGGGCACCTGTGCATTTATCAAGTCAGAAGGCACTGAAATCAGACAGTTTGTAAAAGAACACAGCCCTGAACAGGGGAATTAGAGCATGCATGTCAAATTTCTTCTGAATTGAGTGTTTATACAGTCATACAAGAGATTTTTTTTTTCCTCAGTAGAACTGCAGGTTGTAGGAGGAGCAAAGCCCAAGTCCTCCCATAAGGTCAATCAAAAGAACAGAGATGCTACTAAAAAACCTGAATCCTTTTGAATCACTGCTTCTGGAGATTAGAGAAGACCAGACCTGGCATCTAAAATGGAGAGCAAGTATTGTATGAAAATTAGGATAAAGATATAAGGGGATATTAATTAATTCAGAAATGAAAAACAAGTGTCTCTGGCTAATATTAACAAAATTATATGGATTAGAGATGAATAAATGCAATGTAGATGAACCCTAGACTTTTACATAACATTTTTAAAAAACCCTTATGGCTTGTATATCTTTCCCAAAAACTCAGAAAAGGCTCAGAGTCTCAATTAATCTAATCTTGATAAATATTGAAGAATACAGTTTTCAAGTATCTTTACTGGATTGTAAACACATAATAAATTAACCTACCTAAAAGATATTATTCAGTTTAAAAAACCTTTGGACTAACATAATTCTAAAATTGTATATCTTCTTGCTCCATCAACTGTACTTTTAAAGTCCAGTGCCTAGTAGAATAACATAGTAAAATTGAAATTCAGCCTGTTTTGGAAGTCATTTAATGGGTTTTTTTTGGAAAAAAAAGTGACAGGTGTTTTTTCTGCTGATTGCAGAATAAAGTACTGATTATACACTTACATAACTGTAGTAATATTGTGCATTACTTTGTAAAATTTTCACAGTAAATAGTGTTTGAAAAACAATACCTTTCCTTCAGTGTCACCCTAGTGTGGGATATCCTAAAAGTCTGCTCCCAGGAACTGTGAGCACAGAGAAGTAGTATTTTTTTCTTGAAAAACAAAATAATAAGCTTATAATAATAATAAGAGTTGTAATTTATGCCCTGGGAATCAGGGGAGTGTCTGAATGTAGCCTTAATTAACCCTGTTGAAATTCACTTTGACTTTGGGAAGAAGAGCCAGCCTAAGAGAGAAGGCCTGCAATAAAGTATTTTGTTACTCCTTTAACTAGAAGAGTTAAATTTGAACTCTAGCTATATAATTCAACAAAAAAATCCTATTTATACACATTCAAATAAATCATTTGGTAATCTTATCTTAAAGATAAGAGCTTTCTGATAGCATCAGTAAAATCATCTTATTTGGTATCCTTTACCTTTTATGAGTTCTTCACCTTTAAGTTGTTGCTTGCAGAGCACTGGGAGACTTCTTTCCTGACATACTGTATTTTTGACTTAATATGACATGTCTAAGATTTTTCCTTGTAGATAACACCCTTCCCTGTAAAATAAATGGCCTGGGCACTGACACATGAAAACATTCCCAGCTGGAACAACTCTTAAAGCATTTGCTTAATGTTCTGCATAGGCATGGATTCAAGCATGGGCTTATGAGCTTTCAGAATCCAGGCTTGGTACCTGGCCCAGTACCTGAGAGAATAAAACTCCATGTGTCATTAACTTTCCTATCCTGCTCCCATTAAAAAAAAGAAAAGAAAAGAAAAAAAACAAAAACAAAACAAAAACAAAAAAAAACCCAAAACCAAAACAAAAAAAAACCACAAAAAAAAAAACCACAACACACCATCACCTAGCTGATCAATTTAAATTGTGGTGACTGGCAGAAGATATAGGATTAGAGAAATGAAGCCAACAGCAAGTTTAATGATAGAAACTCCATGTAAATCATGTGTGGTTTTAGCAGAATTATGATACATGATGTAAGAGGATATTGTAGCAATCATGCTTTTAATAGAGGACTGAAATATTCGTTTTTAGTTACTTGTTATATCCTCTTTATTAAAACAAGCAATAGTTGTAATCTCTAATTCTTTAAAAAGTGTTAGAATGAAGAATGAGAAATATTGATTTAGAAGATGGCAATTTTAACAACATCAGTTATTTTGGCCTGAGAGAAGTACATATAGTCTGCCTGAAACAGCTACATAGAGCTGGATTAGACCTGTTTGAGCAAGCTGCTATAAAATATGATTTCAGATATCATACAGAGCTAGGGAGATAGTAATTCTAGAGTTTTAATATCTTTTACCTGCAATAGTTCGTCCAAATCAAATGAAGATATATTTAAACTGGAAATGTAATTTAGCAGTTGCACTTACTGTTCTTATTGTATCCTTTATAGGGAAAGCAATTAGCCAAAGAAAGAATTTTAATAATATTAATTAGCCAGATAGCACTGCTTTCTCAGTGTCAATGAAAATATTCTCTCATACAGCCTTCTTGATAATTTTGTTCTTTCTGTTTTGAACTCATAAAAAATGAGGGATATATAGATTTATTGGAGGATTAGTGAGACTGTAGGAAAAGCCATCTGTTTTCATGCAATTAACACAATATTAGGTTCAATATTTTGTACACAGCAAACCCAGGTTTTCTAGAAGGACTTCTAAACCTGATTGGAAGTCATCACAACAGGGAAAATACATAATATTGCAGAGCAGCTTGTTCTGATGGATAACTATTTCAACATCAGTTATATGTGCCTAACCCACAGCTTCTTGGCATGACTCTTTGCTGGAGTAAAAAGCTTATGGTTAGGGCATCATTTTTCCTCAGTAAATATTTATGACCAGTCACAAGTCTTTCAAAGTTGTCATCACTGTATTAATTCACAAAAAGGATAAAGCTCTGTAGTGTATGCAAAGCATTTTTTTCACTAGTCATTAGTATGATACACGTTCCATGTTTTGAATGTCCATTTTAAAACCCAGGCAGGTGCAGCTGGATGTCATCTTCCATTGACACCTTCACCACCACTATTAATGAAGATAAAATTGCTGGATTAAACCTACTCATCATTCAACTGTTTATGCATTTAAAGAGAGTATTAGATTATAATTTTTGCTAACCATTTTTTGCTTGAAATTTTTTGAGTTTTAAAATTGTCTTTCTTGGTTTGCAAACTATAGCAAACCTAGACTATAGGTTTAGGTTTATATAGACTATAGGTCTATAGTCTATAGCTTCCTAGACTCTAAACTGTATTTCTTTCATGTATTAAAATTCATACACTTTCTTGACTAGGTTCACCATACAAACTAATTCACAGTCCATAATAAGTGCTGTTAGGTACATTATATCTGCCATAAAATGTTATAGTCCATGAGACTTTAGAAATGTATAATGTTCTTTCACACATATCTCTTATGGATGTTCCAGAAAATCATTTCTCCTAACAGTTAGTATAAAAAGATAACTGAGGATTACCTCCATCCCTTTTCCCATTCTTTTTTGGAGTTTAGTTCTATTCTCAGCTGTGTCTGTGTCTTTAGACAATGTTACAGAAGTAGAAATGCATTTTACATTTCAGTGGTTGTACTAAGATTAGGTCTAATCCCTGCTGCTGTTTCCATTTACTATGTGTAATGAACTTCCATGCAATTACATGTGGGGAAAACTATAGCACTATATCCAAGAAGAATCAGGGCATCTGGTCTGGAATCAGCCACAGATGGGTATGTATGAACCTTGAGTGTGTTTTGTGCAATGCTGGAGAAGAAAAGTGTTGTATCCAGACTTGTATTTCAGCCTTGTTATGACAGATAACAGCTCCACCACCAGAGAGGCAAGTCTCTTTTGAGGAGCATCCTTTATGCTACATGGAACATGAAAATCAACAACTTTGTATCAGTGTTTGACAATATACTGAAAATAACGCTGTGTAGCTTGGGGAGTTTCTGAAAACAAGGGCTAAATGTGTCCTTGGAGGGAATTTCTTACATGCTACATCTCTGCCTTGTAGATCTAAATGTCTGCATGGATTTGGTGGTTGTGGCTGTGCACAGGGGAGCACACAGCAAGAGCAGCTTCTCTCTCGTGAAGTGGTGGCAGAGGAGGGCAATTACAGAATTTGCTAATTGTTCTCACAGAGCAGAATCAAACTTCTCTCACAGCTCAAACTTTGTGCTTGTATAAAGCAGTTTCCTCTCATTCCTTATGTTCAGTTCATGTGGATAATTCCTGGAATTTCCATGCTTTCTGTTTTTAAGTCCTCAGGTCCCCCTTCATCATTGTATCCATCATCTTTATGATGGTAACTGCATCCTATAACGCAGAATATTTGTATGGACCTGACAAACAAGATTTACATTGCAGAACAGGCTCTGAAGTGAACACAGTATGGAATTATCACTTTTTATAACAGACCAATCCAATGTTAATCTATTTTGGATGCCAAATTACAATCAGATCTGAGATAAAAATGTATAAAAAATTGTATTTCACAATCTCCACATCATATTTAATTTTCAAATTATAGATAATCAAAATTGTGGTTTTCTTTTTCAACTATATTTGCTAATCACAACGTTGCACTGAACAATATCTGTAGGGTCATGTTTATTTTGCTGGGGGTTGGTTTTTTGATTGGTTTGTTTGTTTGTTTTCTCTTAAAATATTATTTTTATTTTAGCAATTTCAGTCAGCCACAGTGCCTGTAAAATAATTGTTTGGAATGGAAGATAACATGTAAATACAGAGTTTATGGTATAAATTAGAATAGAACATTCTTTAATATATATTTCACTATTTCCTTTTCATGTTGCATTGTAGGACATATTTGTGCTATGTGAGTTTACAAATATATCTAAATCAAGTAAAGAGAATAAACCAAACAGGAACATAGCAAAGCATATTCAAAGAAATTATTTGGAAAAAGGTATTACAGAGTCAGAGGCTCAACAGTGTCTCCTAACTGAGTTCTGGTGTCATCAAAGCAAGAACCTGAAGTGCTTTGTGTATAAATGTAGGACTTACCCACTTATATCAGCTCCAGCAGTCAGTTGTCAGCTCAGTGAATAG
The DNA here is from genome assembly GCA_013400575.1 of Peucedramus taeniatus. Lineage (NCBI taxonomy): Eukaryota > Metazoa > Chordata > Aves > Passeriformes > Fringillidae > Peucedramus > Peucedramus taeniatus. The sequence continues at coordinate 16,344 of WBNO01031297.1, forward strand.
AGAAAAATTCAGTTTTAGAGGAAAAATGACCATTTTACCAGAAAATATCAACAGAAAACTTAACAATGTTTTTTTAAGCCTCAACTATTTTTAACACAAACACTGAGCTATTCCTTGCTAACATTTAATTCCTCAACTCCTTTTTTTTTTTTTTTATTTGGCTCATACTTATTTAATTTCTCTGATATGGAATATAAGTGTTGGAGGAAATATAAGGCTAAACAATTCTGCAATAAATGAGGTCACAATAGTTTTTAATTTCAGCAAGAAAGCAATGTATGTCTCTTTTTCTTCCAAGACAGCAAATCAAAGCAATGGATGTGTCCAGTGCAATGGCTTCACTCTAAACAATCCTTGCATGGTTGTGGTCCACAATAATTGCAGCAAAGCAGTACTAAAGTCACTATCAGGAGTCAGATAAGAGTGCAGAGTCAGATAATCTGACTGAGCCTAGAAAAACCCTGGGCTCCTAAATATGAGATTATATTGCAGTAAATATTTAAGAGCTGCCCACACTTCTAAGGGAAAGCTTTATTTTAAAAGCATGTTTCACATGAGTGAAAAAGAAAAAACAAACAGGCACACTTGAAAGAGTTTGGTGGTGTTTTCTAACGATGAGCTGCAGACATGAATGCAGGAGACATTCTGTTCACATCTGTTTAATTTAAATGCATTTAGATCTCCACTTCCTTGCACCCTGTATAGGTGCTTATTCCATTTCATAGTGAGTGTAACAGTACAAGTATGATTACATTTGGTAGCATTTAACACCTGTTTTGCATAAAATAAAAGGTTTTCCAGATGGAGGCAATAGAAAATCAATCTGAAAGGCAAAATTATTCCTTATTGGAATTAATTTATGGTGCTGTTTGATTTCACCAGCTCAAATGGTGACTAACAGCTCCTGGAAGGAGGGATTCTATTCCTGACTCCTCACCCCTGGCTGTGCAATTGTGCCCTTTCCAGGGCTCTGATAACAGAGACAGCTGTCAAGATAGTAAACCAGGAGAAAATATTTCATATGTTTGGGGTTTTTTTTTTTTGGTTTTCTTTTTCTTTCAAGATATATTTCTGTAGATTTTTGGATGACACATTCTTGCCGTGGCAGCTGTTTGTGAATTTGGCGAGTCAAGTGCACTTGGTCTGGGCCAGGAATTGACTGTATCCAAGGGAGT
>WBNO01031299.1:0-34795 GCA_013400575.1 Peucedramus taeniatus
TAAGTGACCCTGCTGGGGGCTGTGCCCTGCTAGACCTGCTGGTTGAAAATAGAGAGGGGCTGGTGGGAGATGTGGTAGTTGGAGGGCATAGCAACCACAAAATGATTGAGTTTTCAATCCTTGGTGAAATAAGAAAGAGGGTCAACAAAACCTCTGCCTTGCACTTCTGGAGGATGAACTTTAGCCTGTTCAGGGCACTGATTCAGAAAGTCCCTTGGGAAATAATTCCTAATAACAAAGGATCTAGCAAGGCTGGACACACATTAAGAGGAAAATCTTAAAGGTACAAGAACAGGCTGTCCCTGTCCGCCAAAAAATGAGCCTGCAGGGAAGAAAACTGACCTGGTTGAACAGGGAGCTTTTGTTGGAGCTCAGGAGAAAAAAAGAGAGTTTATGGCCTTTGGAAAAAGTGACAGGCAGGTCCAGAAGACTAGAAGGGTGTCTTTAGGTCATGTAGAAAGGAAAAATGGAAAAGTTTAAAACTCATCTAGAACTCAATCTGGCCACTGCTGTGAAAGATAATCATAAGTGGCTTTAAAAATACATCAACAACAAAAGGAGGGTCAAGAAAGATCTCCATTCTTTATTGGATAATGGGGGCAACCTTGTCACCAAGGATGAGGGAAAGGCTGACATGCTTAATGTCTTCTTTACCTCACTCTTCAACAAAAAGCCCAGTTTTCTTCTATCCCCTGAACTGGTAGACAGGGACAGGGAGCAGAATTGAACTCCTTCAATCCAGGAGGAAATAGCTGGTGATCTGCTGAGCCCCTTAGACACTACAAGTCTGTGGGATTGGATGTGGTTCATCTCATGATACTGATGGAGCTGATGAAAGAGCTCATCAGGCCTCTCTCCATCATTTATCACCAGTCCTGGCTAACCAGGGGGGGACCAAGAAGACCGGAGGTTGGCCGATGTGATGCCCTCTTACAGGAAGGGTTGGAAGTGGAGTCTGAAGAACTACAGGTCTGAAAGCTTGACTTCATGGCCCAGAAAGGTTATTAACAGATTATCATGTATGATCATGTGCCAAGTTCAGGACAGCCAGGGGATCAGGTCCAGATGTCATGGATTTAGAAAAATTAATTCCTATTTGACCAACCTGATCTCCTTTCATGACCAGGTGACCCAGCTAGATGGATTATGATCATATTTATTAGTTTAGTGGTTTAAAACTAACTTTGCTTTAAAATGTTCTCCCTACTAAGAATTTTATTTCAACAACAACAAAAAAAAATATTATTTGAATTATTCTGTGAAGAAAACAAAAAGAAATATTAAAAGAATGTAAATTTCAAAAAAAGAGAGAAAAATAGGGCAAGCAGATGGGATTGAAACATAAAAAATGCATAATGATATTTTAAGAGTTACTCATCACATTCAAATTAGTGCCTGTTAACTAAGCAGGGACATTCACACAATCAACCTTTTCTACAATGAAATTAGAGAAGATGGTGTTTCCTGGCCCTAAGAAAATCAGTATTGTTATCCTTATTTATTCCATTATATTCAAATTCCAGCAGCTGGTTTTGTTGAGGGAAACAGGAAACAAATTCAGAGCTGAGAAAAAATACTTGTTGAATTCATAATTTTCATATGAACACTTTTAAAGGATTTCTTCTAAACTGAAAAGACAAATTATAGGTGCAAGCAAGGCAAATCAGCAGTTTTAAATTATAGTGGTATGCAAAATTCTCAGGGATAACTTGTAGGGGAAACAGAATTAGGAAACCTTTTAGCAGAACACCAGGTCCTCCAAATGAGCATAAATCCATGACCTCCAGTGGATATTTTTGGCTTGGAGTCTTAAGCCATACCTTTTGATTTTTTATTTTTATTCCTGGTAATAGTTTTTTAATGATGTTCATTAAACAAAAAATTCTGTTTATTCTTTTTGTTTGTTTATTTATAATCTGAATTTAGTCTGTTAAAAATAAAAAATAAGTCTATCAGTCTGATTTTCATTATGAAACTAATAATAAAATAATTTATTAGGTTTTTGACTGACTTGTGTTCTTGCTCAACTCACATCAACTGCAGTAAACTCTGAAAAAGGATGAACATATGTTTCAGAATTTGGCTTCCAGTACAGGATTTTTTTTGATAATGTTACTTTGAACTGATGTAGACAAACTGGTAAATAATTTTACTAATTGTGAAAAATATACATATCCCTTTAAGAAAATCACCTTTTAAGTGCTAAATTACTAAATCCAGACACTGATCTGGAACAATCATATTTTTATCATTGTACGAAATGTTTGTCTTGTCAGCTCTGAAAAATGTTATCATCACAGAGTTTCTCCATGATATTTTGCCTTGGAATTTTATTGTTTGTGAAAATTTGCTTTATATAATCATTTAAAATTATTTATTATCTTGTAGAGGATAAGTCTTCTATGGAAAATTACTTCTTGCTCAAAACACATGTATTCCTTTTATTCATGTGGAGTTATGTGCACTTTTTTAACTGTATTTTATTTCTCATCATTGCACAGTGAACACAATTCACTTTCCACCTAAGGTTATGTTTCATGTGGTAGAGGATAAGAATTGTTTGCTAGATTCATCAGTCCTATCACATAGATTTAGAAATAGCACAGTAGAAGGTGGCAGTTTTAAACATACATGGTTAACAGAAAAGCTGGATTCACAGCCAACATTCTATTGTGATGGTGCATAACATGAAAAAAATATAACCAGATGAGAAAATATTTTTCAGTTTAAAAAAAAACTTAGCTTCCAGTAACATTCTAAGCTTGGTCCATCAAAACTTTTCAACATTGGCCTGTAATTTTTTTTAAATATTTGTATGTATTTGCCCTTCAAATGAAAAACAAAACCAAAACAAAAGTCACCTGCACCCCCATTCCCCCAGCTAAAATAAACACTCCTAAAATATCCTAAATAACTATTTTCATTTTTTTAAATTGTTTGAGTTGGTCCATTCCTATAAATATTTCATTTTTCAGTGACCTGCTACATTCTGACATTCTCTTATTTTAAATGCATTGCTACTGATATTTAATATCTGAATGAAAAACTGCATAATGGATTCAATAAACAGAGGCAGTTCCTGCTCAAAACTAATTTTATTTTATCCTGTAACACTGAAATATTCTCATATAGTACAGACTGAAACTGCAGGATGAGTGCAGGTCAACTAAAGGCACAACACACAATATGCTAAAAAATGCTCATTGACTCCATATTATACACAGACCAAAAATAAAATCTGTATTTGTGAGTTCATCAAAGCTACTCAGTCTGCCAAAAGGTATTAGCAAAAATCCTTTCCTGCTTCCAAGGTAGTCAACCAAGATATGGTACCAATCAACATGCAGTTTGGACTAAATACTTACTCAAGCACACAGACACAAGTTTTAGTTGGACTGCGGGGTCACAGATTACAGACACAGGCAGTACCACCTTCAGGTCAGTTCTGGCAGAGTAGCTGTCACATCAGATGAAACATCCAGGAGGGAGGGAAGAGGGTTATGAGCTTTTCCATTTAAGGTTTCCAAGCAGTAGATTGAACCAAGTGACCTGACAGCTATGGTCCTGCTTTCTGGTTTGTATGTATACAAAGCCAGACTTACTTTTACACACAGACAGGAACCAGGGAGCATAGAGAAAGAAAATAGAATAATCTGATTTTAGATGGAAGAAGAAAATTTGGTGTCAGCCAGAAGCAGCAGATGTTATGATGGCTTAAGACAGATCTATTTCTTCAAAATTCTCCCTGACTCACTTTTATCCCCTTTTGTTTCTCCATCTATCTCATATCAGGACAATCAAGTTTGCATCCTTCATACTTGTGGTAGTGACAATTCAATTTGCTTTTAATGAAAAACACATCTTGAGGCAGATTTGACTACATAGAGTCTTAACCCATCCTTGGAATAGGTGAGGAGCAAAAGGAGAGACTGTGTTTGGCTCTTTTGGGTCTAGAATAATTGATTCAGCTGGGAGGAAGAAACAGGTCACATACTTGAATTTGACAATTCTTTATCAGTCCTATCCACTGATATTGGGAAAGTTCATTTACTTGTCAGCAAAAAAGGTATTTTGTCTCTGGGTTTCATGCCTTGCATTGGCTTGTACCTTGTGTAAAACTGTGCACTGTCTCCTTTTGAAAACTTCAGGTAGAGATTCAGTAGAGCATTATGGGCTTATGTTTGTATCATTCTGTTTTGTGAGGACCCCTTCCTCCACACAGAGAATGTAAGAGTCTAATTTTGAAAAGAAGAAGGCAGAAAATGATAGAAACCCTTCCTTATTGGAAAGCAGTGAATTTATCAGTGACTCAAATACACTCTCAATGGTCTTTTATGTTTGTTATTTTTCCTTGGTCACCAGGAGCCTCACACCCTTCTCCACATACAAGATGTTAGTGTCTGCTTCTTTGACTGTCCATTGAGCATTTGAGTAAAGTCACCCTAGGACAGAATGATAATCATTCATCTGACTCTCTGTATGGATTTGAACTTGGGATTGTAATGCAGCAATCATTTGCATGGAGTCAATTATTTTAATGTTCTCCTCAAGAAAGCTGATAACGGAACCTTTTTTATTTTTGTATTTAGAGCAGGACATTTTAGTTTAAGTATCAAAGAAAGACGCCATTGTTAATATTAACCAGAGGCATTTTTATTTTGTTAAATTTTTGAATTATATTTGCTGGTTCTAATTAGCTGCTTTTATCGTCATAATTTTTAAGGATTTCTATTAGTTCAGGGAGGGAATTTAATTAGAATATGACATTATTTGATACTGCAGGGAGACTTTAGATTCAGTAGTTAAAATTAAATAACATAGCCCTAGCCTTTGCAATGTTTTTCAAATTATTTAATTATCCAATTACAGCTTATTTAAGATGTACACGTTATTTACCTTGAGACACAACTCCCATTGTGGCTTGATTCAGTTGATAGGTTCCAGGTTTGTTCAGACAGTATTTGGACTTTGTGAGTTTGGCAATTTTCACTGTTGTTAAATAGGCCTAATAATCTGAATGACAGATCCTACAATGCCGTTGCTTTTGTGTATATCCCTGTAGTCATGATTAAATTCAAAGTTTCATATGGTTTCCATGAGCATTTTTACTACACTGCAGTAAAACTTATCTGCTGTCTATCCGACTTGTTTTACTCTCAATCCATCCATTCTTAAGAGAAATTTCCAACATCACAGAAAATAAATTATAACAATGTTTGAGATTCTACAGTCCTTCTTCAGTGAACAATTTAGTGTGCTTTAAAGAGATTGCATTAACTCTCAGCCCTAAAAAAGTTCTTAACCACAAAAACATGTCTGTATTTTTCCTAAAGCACTCAAATATAGTTCAGTTAAGTAACAAAAGCCAGAAGAAAAGCCAGAATCACCCAGAGGGGCAGAAGTCTTAGCTTGTTTTATACAGATAGCAAGGGGCCACAGTCTTTCACCCTTTAAACACTCAGAGAATGCACGTCATCGAGTCCTTATGATAGTTATTCTTTTGTCCTGAAAGGTGTATGAATATACTGCTTTGTTGTAGAGGGAATGTTGTATTGCTTTCCAGTTTCTTTAGGCATGACACTTCACTCAAGCATGGTTATAGGTTACAGTATTCCTGCAATTCAAAAAAACCCGGTGGCCTTTCATAGCAGGCTGAGACCTTGTCCTATGGTTAAATGAGCAACATAACTTGAAGAGACAGAAGGCAAGTAGCTCTCTCCCTGCTCACAAAGGCTTTCTTGCTGAAAGAGTGAGTGAAAGCTGCAGTTCCTGAATGCTGCTGCTGAAGGTGGGCAGTGGGGCATGCAGCCCTAATTTCCCTCAATCTATAGGGAAGAACTACAGCCTGAGGGCGCCATTTCATGTTACTTATAGTTAAGCCTAACTTGCACTTTGGTGATACCCAAAAAAGGGGATCCCACAGCCACCTCTGGCTTAAATCCTCTTTATGTACGAACTGCTCCTCATGGCACCTCGGAGGGTTTGTCCCCTCAGTGAGCCGTGGGGCTGTCTCTGTAAGCCATGCTCCTAACACCAGACTATGTCTGACACCAGCCTGGCTGGACCCGTCACAGGGAGGGGCCTGATGCCTGGCCTGGGCCTGGGTCTGCCTTGGTGGCCCTGGCTGTCCTGCTCCTGATTGGGACAGTCACCCTGGATAGCAAGGCCTGTTATGTACTTAGAAAAATCTCTTTACTATAAAAAGATTTCAGGATGCTTAAAAGGGTCTATTCTGAAATTTCAACAAGTGCAGATGAAAGAGGCAGAGGGAAATAATGAAAATAGGGGCTACCTTCAACAGATCTGAAAAGAGCACATAAAAACATAAAATGAGAGAAAAAATCCTAGGTTTATGAATATGTTACTGAGAAAGAAAACAAGGAATTCCTAAGAAAATTTGTGTTTCAGGCAGTAGCCTAAGAAACATTAAATTCAAATTAATTTTAAAAATGTAGGCTATAACAAGAAGCCAAGGTTTTTCATTTTTGGAGGTTTGATGTAATAATGAGATCATTCTCATATTTTTGGCCTTTGAACAAAATTAATCTTTCAGTTTTACTTTCTCAGGCCACTCCATTTTGGTGAAAAAAGAAAATTACTACAACCTTATTGTCTGTAAAATGTAGCTCAAGAGCTCCTCATCCTCCTCCTTTATAGAAGCATTCCAATAAAAATTATAGGGTGCAAAATGTTAGTAATAGCAGTACAAAGTCTGGAGTTCCACAGGCAAGTTCCTTAAAGCACTCCAGTTTAGTGAATATCCAATATTGTTTATTGTTGAAGTAAAACAGAGAGAAACATTTTTTTGCATACTTTGCTATCACAATCTGCTATTGTACTAACCTGCAGTGATATTTGCACTGACCTGTAAGGACATCCCATTCACAATGCAACCATGTGTCCCTTTGTCCCTCTTTGTCTCCCTGTGCATGCTAACAGCCCAGAGAAACCATGACATGCAGCTGAAGCTGTACATCTGGAGCTTCACTGACATGGATGGAAGGTTTATGTGCCTGACACACTCCATAATCACAGTAGGACAGTAGGATTTCTGAAAAAGTTTCTTTTTCTTTTTTTTCTATTTTTTTTTCTAACTCGGTACAGGAATAAACAAGAAAAACAGTGAGGAGCTGAGCTTGAAGATCATACTCTAACTCTAACTTGTTCTTTATCACAAAGATCTGAAACAAACAAGTGACAGGGCTTTCCCAGCTATAGTGTTGCAACGTCTCTTATCCTTGGGGTTGTGCTTAAGGCTGCAGACTACTGACTACAAAACTACAAAGTTTCTCAAAATGGGGCATACCTCTCTCATGAGGGAAGATGCAGGAGATTTTTGTTGAAAGACTGTGGAATCGATGGAATTGGCTTGCAACAGGAGAGCATACTAGCTACATTTTGTGGAGGGAGAGGTTGTAGGATGTACTTCGGTGATTGCTTTTCTTAAAAAGTCAAAAGAATGAGGTTCTTCTACACTTATAAAATTAAAAAGAATTAGATGAATGTGTCTGGTCATATGACAAATATCGACTGCATGTAAATACACATGCACAAAATATATGCAGGATATGCTTTCTTTAACCCTGTACTACATAGTGCTTCACAGCTGGTGGCAACAGCACAAAGTACCTTTTTACTTTTACCTTTCAGGTAAAATGCAAGTTGGAGTTTCTCTATAATGGAGTAAATGCATCCATAGGAAAATTCCTAGGTTGACTGCAGATTGACTTATACTCTGCAGAAGGGCACTGGTTTACTTACAAAAGGCAAGTGAGAATTTCCTTATTTCTTTTAGCTTTCATTGAAAGTGCTCTGAAAAATACCATTGCAGAAAAACTAAGTGACAAGTTTCCATGTCTGTACAAATGAATTAACTCAGGTTTTGTGTGTATTAATAAATTCTGTTTTATTTTAGTGAGTTTTTAAAAAGTAAAACGAACATTTATGAACCCACCAAGAAAGGGAAATGTAGAAGGAAGTTACATTATACGCTATGAATAACTGCAACTTGGAGGGGTTAATGATTTAGAACTAAATCTAATAGCCTGTATAAATGCCTACATAGAGAAGGAAATTTTTCATGATTTGTAAGAAATTAGATATGCAGTAAAATGAATTGTACATTAATTTAAACACCTGCCTTTGACATACTTCTGAGATCGATGTTCTGCTTACTGGCCTTTCCAAACTTCTTCGCAAAGCTAGAACTCAGGTAAAATCATTTCAAGCAGAAATCATTTGCCACAAGAGCTCAGTAAAACATCTTAATAACATAATTTGCTTTATAAAAAATTCTGCATAAAAAATCTATGACATTTTGGGGTGGTGGACCACATTATACAGGAAATAACTTCATGATCTGATCTTTTTTCTTATTCACTCCATGTGGAATTTGCTTCTGATTTGCAATTCTGTAGGATTATTACAGCAATGACACCAGTTGCAAATGTGGAACAGTAATCTGAGGGTAGCAGTCCTGCGGAATGTCAGGTTAGTCCATTTCTCCCATGTGGGTTGCTCATTGACCTTCTCTCCAGAACTCCAAGTCAACTGCAACTCAAATTTTGATCCAAGATCTTTGGTGCAGGAAGGCAAGGGCAGTGCCATCCCACCTGCAACAGAGGGAGCATCCAGAAGCAGAGGTAATTCCCACTCTTTCCTCTATGCTTGCCATGAGAAAGCTAACTACTTCCCAAACTCTCTCCTTTCTCTGCAAGACAAAAGAAGAGTATTATTTTCACATTTTAAAAGTTTTAATAGGTTACTTTTTCCCAGCATGCAAGAAAGCAGAGCAGACAGGAGGCTTTCAGCTCAAGACTGGATTTCATATTATCATTGAAACCACAGAAATAATTATTTTCTCTATTTTCAATTATTATTAATAAAATCTTGCAGCAATATTAAGGACTCAGAGCAATATTTGTGGTACTAAAATGCTAGAAAATGCTTAATGACTTATCAAAGTTTCCTTTGATATTTCAAGCATATTTAAACAACACAAGGCCAAATCCTGGTGTGTGGCACAATTTGTAATCAAACTATTAATCTCTGAGCTATCTTAGTAGACTTTTATGAGGTAGAATTAAAACCAGAGTTTATTATATTTACAATTACAGAACCACAGAATCAGCTGAGTTGGAAGGGACCCATCAGGATCCTTGAGTCCCACTCCTGCGCAGCGTAGCATCATCTCCAAGAGTGACGCCATGTAGCTGAAGGTATAGCCCAAACACCTCTTGAACTCTGCCTGGCTTGGTGCTGTGACCACTTCCTTGGGGAGCCTGTTCCAGTGCCCAAAGTTGCACTGGCCTGGGAGCCTGAAGCCTCAGTTGTCTGCTGTCCCTCTTTCCTAGCAGTTTCTCAGCTGTCTGGGTTTCCAGAGATTACGAGAAACTCTGGCTCCTGGGAAAGAGCGATACAGCATGATTAATTCTCCCTCACAAAGAATTACAGCATTTGGAAGTTTTCTTGCAAAGTGGAGTAGAATCAATTTGTTATAATCTCTTTTTATAATCTCTAATAAATATTTCACCTTTTTATTCTGGAGCAGAAACGTGTGCTGTAAAAATGCACAGCCACAATGAAATGTCTTTTGATGTGAATATATATGGGTTTCTAAGACTGAATTTTTTCTAGTACTTTTTAGGCACAAATTTCTTCCTCAAGTTAATGAGTGCAAACATATTGTATTACATCTAGAGGCTTTGGGGTGTTTTTTTTTTTTTATGGAACAAATAAAAGTAAAGGCTGGCTCTAGACTCCATATTCTGATTTGGAATTGGAGATGATTAAACAATTTTGTTGCATATCATTTTCCTTATTCTCAAACACCAGGAATTCTTGAGGCACAAACAGCAAAAAAGGAGAATTGCATTTCTCACTTTACTAAGCATACAGAAACACACTCACATTATCTTTGGATTCTGCTTCTTTCCTTTAATGAGCATTTTAAGACCTTGTATTTTGAAAGGAGAAAAAAATTAGATTTGGTTTTGTGCAGAACAATACATTTGTTGTACCCCAGTCCAGCAAAAATAAAAAAAAAAATCCCACACTGCAGCTTAACATGCTGTCAAGTTTGTAACTGAATTCCGAGTCATGTATATTTCCACAAGAATGAGAAATCAGCCAAACAAGGTGGTCATAGGACAGCCACGCAATGGGTTGTTTCCTATTTGTGCTATTGTTCAGCTCTATTATGGTACTGGTACACTGGTTCTGCTTCTGGGAGAAGCTGCAACTCACATTAAAAATTGAATTATTTCACATATAATTTTCAATGGCATTGTGGACAGTAATGTCAGAGAAAGGTTTTAGTTTGATCCTAAGAGAAGAAAGACTGTATGATCAGATTGAAACTCATATTCTGTGTTTCTATCAACATTAAAACGGATTGCAGCATAGCTGCAAAGACTGAGCCTGCTTCAGGCTCAGAATAAGCTCCTTGGTTAAGAAGTAGCAGTTGTTTCAACACAACATTATCTCTCCATGTTAATTTATTTCATTATAGTGATTTATAGTTGATATTGCTTTTGTCTCACCTTGATGGTTGCAAAGACATTATTCACTATCAGACACAGTGCCTTTTGTCCAATTTTCTAAATGTCACTACTAAAAGAAACTATGCAAAACATTTTAATTAATGCTGAGTACAATCAAAGTGAAGAGAAAAATGTTCATTGTACTGCTTCAGGAAAAAAAAAACCCCAAGTTATAATAAATTAATCCCTCCATGTTCCCATTTGTAGCATAACAGTGAACTATAGAGGTTATTCAAAGAGGGTGATTCCATTTTCATCATTTAGGAGTGTCTAATTTTATAACATTTTTACAATATTTTCTGGTCTTTATGATCTAAGTGTATAACTTGTGCTTATTTGTTTGTAAGTACCATATTTTTAGAAGAAAAGTTGAAGGAAAACTATAGTACAGAGAGGAAGTATGAGAGAAAATACAGAAAGCTAGTCATGCTAGGAATTTTCTAATTAAAGTGCTAATAAAGGATTACTGAAATGCTGACATTGTGATAGACCTTCTGATCCTCATTATCATAATTTTCAGTTCACCTACTATAAATTTTGCATAAAGATGCTGCTAGAACAGTTTATTTTGGTCAGATTATTTTATCTAGGCATTTGTTTGCTAGATTTTCTAATAATTTATCTGACAGCTCTGGCATTTATGACTCTCTACCTGGGGAAGAATTTCAACATAAGTTTCCCACTACATCAGTGTCAAATTACCTTTGTAATATAACTTTTTATGTTTAGTTCCTTTATCCAAATCTATGCTGCTCACTAGAAAATTTTCAGAGCTGCAACTTGAAATGACCCAAATTTATTGTATAAATACACTGAAATGAAAAACCTTGAAGTAGAAGTGCTACATCCAGTAATCAGAAGGTAATATTTTTCTCCAGACTGTCAAGAGCTTCCATTTTTATTCTCTTCACATTTATAAAATGTAATTGCAAAGTATATTACAACTTGCAACTTTCTTAAAAAATCTTATGTGGAATTTCAGAATCTGCAGATGTAGTAATTATTTTTATTGCCATTATTCATTCCCATATGAGAAGAAGTACCTCTTCTAAACCTGGTGTATCAACCTTACAAATTACTGCACAAGCTAAAGGTATGATTTCTTTCCCCTTCTTTTCTTCTTAAACATTTCTTTTTTCTACCGCTCCATCTTAGAAACAAGGTCAATGGAGGGCCTGTTTGAAGGGATATTTAGAACTCAACTCACATTTCTTCAAATCCTATTTAAAAATTTCAGAGAAATTTGAAAGTATTTTAGAGGAGGATAGACCAAGTGAATATTCACCTTGGATGAACTTGTGAAGATTGTGCCTTCATAGTGTTTCACTGAATGTTGAACATGTATAAAACTGTCTCAAACTGAGAAATGGAGCAAATGTTATCCTTACCCACACCTTCTGTGATTCATAATGGTGGAGATTTTAGAGACACAAAAAAATGTTCCTTTAAAATAAACAAACAAAAAGAAAAGCCCTGAGGCTGACTTTAAAGGTTAAGCAGCCTTTCTTTCTTCTCTGCTTCATCCTTTGATATTGCCAGTTTCTTTATTTATTCATTTTAACTTCCAAGCTGCTCAGCTGGTGGATGGAGCCTCTTAATGTAGTAATGATATAAGCCTTCATTCCTTCTTGTAAAAAAGAAATATCCATTAATAAATGAAAATTATCTCTCTGCTGCCATGTCAGTCTCCTAAGACTTCTCATCTGAGAACTGGTACCTTTTTGACAGTGGTACAAAAGTGATATTTATTAAAGAGTTTTATCATTTCTGCTTGGGAACTACATATTGTCTCTACACTGCAGGTCAGTCCTTCTCTGTCTTAAGAGTAAATCACCTCTGCATAAAGGAGAAATCCATTCACTACTTACTCATAGCAAATTTTGTCTGTGGAGGAAAACCAAGTCTCAAGCACAATTTAGACTTCTAAGTTATGTTTCTGTATGTTTACATAATGCAACTGGTATATAAAACTACTTACAAGAAAAAATCCTCTTGCCACTGAGAGGTTGTAAAACCCTTTAGATATGAATTTAATAGAGAGAGAATGCCTAGGATAATAAGGATCAACTAAATCCGGGCAGACAATGTGACTTGGAGATACATAGAGAAAAATAGCTTGGAGTTACTAAATGTAGGGTCTCAGCCCACAGAGGGAAGGGTATTCCTATTGAACTAAAGGGACAAAGAAAAGAGAAAAGTAAAAGAGAGGACACAAAAGGACTGGACTTGTGAGATCCCCCCAGCACAGAGCTTTCCCTGTTAGCAAAGGTGAGGTGTGTGTGCATGGGCTGTGTGACAAGCACCAAAGAGGTAAAACTGTGATCATGAAACTCCTCTGTTTATATTGACTTCATCAAACAACTGGGGCTCATGGGGAAAATGGGTTTGTACATTCAGAACAGCAGTTGCATTTGGAAAGAAGAAATATTGCTGGGTTAGAAACACATGACATGCTGCAGACTGAGTACCTGGTGCAGAGATAGGCAATGGAAGTGAAGGGAGGTCACTGCTAAATATTTAGTAAGGCTTCTATTGAATGGATGACAATTTTCTTTTGTTGAGAAGAAACCCACTCAGGGCTTTTAGTAAGCCGTGTAAAGTTTCACTCCCACGGTTTTAGATCTTTAGCCTGTGTACTCTGAAATATATTCTAGGCTTCATGTTAAAGCATGTACTGCACAGAAAAACAGTCAATCATTTCTATGCCAATAACTTGCTATGTAGGATTAGGACTAGCCAGTTAAAGACATGATATTCACAGACATCAGGGTGTGTGTATTCACTGGGAATTAAAACATGTTACAGCTGGTCAATGCAGTGGCTTTCACTTACCTAACTAAAAATTGGAGTGTGTCTTACACAGTTAAGACTAAATCTTAAGGAAAGAAGTTAGTTTAAAAGAATTAAAAATAAAAATTTAATATAGGAACAGAATCTAGTAAAAAACAGAGTTCATTTATTTTAAATGTTCACTAAAATATCAATAAAGGAAGATTTCCATTAAATATAGATTACAGGACAGTTTTATTAAAAAATTGCAACTTTTCTCCTTTTGAATTAAAATAAAGTCAATAGTGTTCATTATTTTTATTTCAGGCCATATGTGAAATATCAGCATATTATTTTGGTCTACCAGGTAGGGTTCAGTAATGCAAAAATGACTGTCTGTGCAATATATTATATAATTTCACATCTGAAAATTTATTTGTATGCATACATAAAACATTCACTCGGTGAGAAAAGAAAGTACATTCTACTATATTTTTGGAAAGAAAGTGTTTTAACCATTTTTCCAATGCAATAATTCATGTCACATAAAAAAAAAAAAGCTATACTAATATATGGATTTTCAAAGAGTTAGTGAGGAATAGACAAGGCACAAATAGTTGAGAACAACAACATGACAATGAGTTTTGGGAAGGTTTATAGTGGTGTCTAGTTTTAGGAATTTATTGCAGTGGAGATAAACTCAGCTTATACCTTTAGGGTGTCAATTGCAATACAGTTGGCCAGAATGTTCCCAGATACCTGATTTAAAAAGAACTAGGTAAAGATAAAAACAGACAAAGGAATGAGACTGAAGTTGGAAGGCTAGAGGCATAGAACATGACTGAAACACCGCCTGATATTTGTTCAATATTTGTTTGATTGTTATGACAAATGAGATTAAAATTGATGCTTTTCTGGCCAGTAACAGTGATATAAAAAAAAAAAAAAACCCAAAACTCTTTCAAAGGCAATATTTGCTATGGTAGTCAATAGACAGAAAAATTAGTCAAGCCTAGACAAGAGGAAAAAAGAGCACACACATAGTGTCATGGAAATTAGTATTGTATATCAGAAATTGTATTCCTGTGAATTAAATCATTACCTAATTTAGTTTTTTAAATCAATAATTCTTCTTTAATAAAAACCTCTCTCATATCCTTGTGCCTTACATAAACTGTTATTATTCTATTCAATAGTTAAACAAGCAATTTCAGGAGAAGCATTTTGAGTATGTTTTCAGGCATGTATATGTTTCTGGATAACCTGACAACTGAACTCAATGATCTATTGAAGACCATAGGTCTTCTTTTAAAGTAAAACTTAACTTGCAAAAGAACACAGCAAATGGCAAAACTTTCACTAATTTTCTTTCCAAAAACTGCATCTCAGATTCTTTTGGTGGCAGGCTGAGGAAAAATGCTACACTGTGGTTTCATATCTACTATTATAAAGCCTACCCAAGGTAGTCTGAAGGTTCTCTAAATGAAATAATGTATTAGATTCTCAACAAAAAGAATTTGTATGGGTCTATTCATTGCTTGATTTAAAGCCTTGCTATATTAAATGCCAAAATGACATGAAGTTTGTCTATGCTCATCTCTGTGACTGTTTAAATGTTATAATCTGCAGTGAAAGAAACATCTTTTCCTAATTTTGGAATTCACATTTAGCAATATTTTGGTTTTGGGCAATTTCAACAACTTTGTGCAGAGTAATGTTTTTTTCCAAGATGAAGGTGGCAAAATCTGGTCCTTTTTCAGTGAAAATGAGAGCTTGGACCAGACTATGGTAGCATTTTGATGTTCTGCAGAAAACTCCATTACAGTGTTTTAGCTTTGCCCTGCTGAACCTGGAGTACTTGCAATAATCAGTGCCCTTCCTAGCCTGTTTAGGTTGTTTTTGTTTTTGTTCGGTTTTTTTTTTTTGTTTGTTTGTTTGTTTTGTTTTGTTTTGTTTTGTTTTGTTTCTGTTCTGGGGAGTTTTATTGGTGGTTTTATTTTTTGGGCTTTTTTCTTTTTTTTAATTATGAAAAAGCAATATTTAGGAATTAATTTCTGCACTCATGTAATCTTTACAAACACAGAAAATGTATGTAAAATTATTTAAAATAATTGCTTGCATGCACAGTAAAAACTAGAAAAATCTCATTTTTCAGGCTGTAGCAGGGAAAAAAGCCACAAAATGTTGGAGTGGTATCAACTGCAAAATAAGCAACTAGACAATAGAAATAATAATAATAAAAGTTATCTATCATCTCGGTTTTTACCCAGAACAATAGCAATAAGGAATGTAAAGGTGACTGATCTATTCTATGGGAAGAGAGTCATTGTGGAAAGTGTTAGGTATTTCCTAAGTTCGTTTTGTTGATACTAGGTACTGAATATAATGTATCTAAAATCCTTTACACATCTTCTTTATTTATTTGATTGATTTATTTACACTGCAAGAAAACAAAGCAGGCAATATTTTGGTTTTTTCTTTCTTTCATATCTAACAGTAAAAGGAAAGAAATTAACAGAATATTACAGATTTCTGTGAGTTTGTCTGGGGACTGAATTTTACATTGTGTTTTTAGAACTATTTGTGACTTAAAGAAACCCTGCTGGCTTTGAGACACCTTCATTTTTTTTTGAAAAGTGCTTTATACAGTTGATCAGAAGTTTCCCTCCAGCATGTTAGTTTTTCAAGAAGCTGTTTACACATCTTCCTTTACATCACACTGGCAACACAGAGGGGATTTAAAATGAAAGTAATTTACCTGCAGGTCTAAAGCAGATACAAGACAGCTCATAAGCCACTACTCAAGATTCATGAAACTTCAGGATCGGTATCATTACCCATCACTTTTTTTTCAAATCACACCTAAAGGTATGTTTTGATCTGGTTATTAAAATTATTAGAGAGATGCGTCTCCCCCAATTAAGGTGCAAAGAAGACCATATGCCGAAGTCAAGCATATGGATTTTCTTTAACAGCAAATTTGAGGCAGAGAAAGAGATGGAAAGAAATAGAAAAAAAGGGAGAGGGAGAAAGAGAGTGACAGAGAGAAAAAAAAAAGAGCGACAAAGTAGAAGATGTCAGTACTCTGTGGATCCTGAAGGCATCCCATTGATCCTCTTCTTCCAGTCTTTTTGGTGGTGAGGGTCCTTCAAAAACATGGAGTCTGTTGGATTATATTCATATACATATACAATATACATTCAAGCCAGGTGGGACTGTGCAGATACTTCCCCTGGAGGTGGGGGAGGGGGCAAGTTCGGCTCTGTCTCTTGCAATAGATTCTGGATCTATTCCATCACTTTGCATCACATACAGTGCTCTCGTGCAAGGCCTCAGGAATCAGTCTGGAGAGCACTTTGGGGGGTCTTTTTTGATGGATTATGACATCTCTTCTGGTGCCCCTCAGATGGATGTCCCATGGATGTGGCCTTCCCAGGATGGGGGTTCAATAGCTGAGTCATTTTGTGTAAAGGAGGATGGGTGTGCAAACCTGGCCTCAGCAGATGAGTCTATGGGGTTGGGCTCCTCTACCCCAAACCCAGCCAGGGATGACTCTCAGGACAGCTTCTGGGTTTGGCTTTCTTGTGTATGCATTCTTCTCCCTCAACCTTGTTTATTTTTCCCTAGACATAAGACAGTTGGACAATAGCATCGCCTTTATCTTGTCTCAAGTTACCTTAAACTGCTTAACTCACTGGCCAAAGCTCCAGTCAGGAGGCGTATTCAGGGAGAGGTGGGCATAGGTGGTCACAGCTTCTTTATACAGTTTTGCCATACAGTTTTTGTCCTTCATAACGATGTCTAAGCCATCAGCCATAACGTGTCACTTTCACAAGGTATCAGGAAACACAAGGATAATGAGAAAAATACAGTCCTTCACATACATTCCTTGTTTGAATGTATATCAAAAATATCAATTATATTCCAAATTCTGATTTTTTCTGTTTCGGAAAAAGGTTGGGTAAAGGCAAAACAGATAGAAACACTATAGGGCTGTGCTGATTATGGGGTAAAGTTAATTTTTTTCACAGTGTTTCACAGTGTACAGGACTGTGTTTTGTATTTCTGTTGAACATGGGGTTGATAATATAGCAATTTTGTTGTTGTTGTTGTTGAGTGGGGCTTACAAACAGCCAAGGCCTTTTCTGCTTTTTGTGGTATCATGCTGTAGAGGAGGTTGGGAGGTGCTTGGGAGGTTGGGAGGAGACACCAGGACAGATGATCCCAAATGATCAAAGGGATATTCCAGACCATATATCATCATGCTCAGTATATAAAGGTGGAAGGAAGAAGAAGGAAGGGGAGATGTTTGGAGTGATGGTGTTTGTCTTCCCAAATCACTGCTACAAGTGAGAAGGCCCTGCTCTTCTGGAGATGGCTGAACACTTGCCTGCCCATGGGAAGTGGTAAATGAATGCCTGTTTTTTCTTTTCCATATTACACTGTCTTTACCTCAATCCATGTATTCTCTTCCTTTTACCCTTCGGATTCTCTCCACGATCCCACTGGTGGGAAAGTGAAGGAGCAGCTGAGTGGACCTTGGTGGCTGGCTGGGGATAAAGCACAACAAAGGCCCATTAACTTTTTACATGAACATACAAGTAACTTGTCGCTTTCAGGGAACAAAAAAATCAAAACCCAAACTTCTACCACAAAATACAGAAGTAGATTGATCGAGATAACACGTTTTAGTATAGTTCTTGCTCTTCTTTGCTGAAATATCCATTATCCATACATTTATTATTATACATGATTATGTATTTGGATTGCTCCTGAAGTTTCAAAAATTAAGTTTCTTTAAAAGTTTTCATCTTTATTTACTGATATCTTACTTGGGAGATGGAAGCACTTAATAAAAAGCTAGTCATTGCTCAAATACTCATGAAGAATGACATACTAGCAAAACAATGCATCATAGTTTAAGTCACAAAAATATTAATGCTAAATAGCACTTGACACTGTTTTAATGATCAGAGTTAATTGTCAGCCACATTTGAAAATGAAAGAGAATGGAAAAGCTTTTGACTTGTTGAATAAAGTTAGATCAGTTCATAAAATCAGCCAGCATTCCAGTAAGGGATGGGCAGCTTCCAAGGGGTTAATATGTTCTTAGCACTTTGAAGTCTAAATTACTTTTAGAAAGTAATATCCATATGGTACCTTGAAGGAAGGCCTAAGCAGTAAACTTTAACTGCTGCCTGAGTTGGCAATCATTTCATAGAGACAAGACACTGCACAAGAAATTGCTCCATAAATAAGATCCCTTACAGAAGAATTAAAATGAAATTCATATTATTGGTCTTCACGAGGAGCCATAAAAAACCCAGGACAGCCAGGAAGTGGCACTTGTTTCAAATCACTGTTAGAAGAACCTGAAGGACACCCCTAAAGTCAGCTTGATCAATGATGATGAATGTATTGGTCAAGCTTTCTGTGCAACTGTAATGCATTTGGAAGCCTTGAGGAAACTCATCTGGCAAAAAGAAATAGAACAGATATGAGATATTCCTACTGCAGAGATTTTCCTATCACCATTAATCCAGTTATGTGCCCTACCTTACTAAGCAAAATATCTCTAAACTCTTCCCTGTGTCATCCCCAAATCTTTTGGTATCTCCCTTCTTCACGTCTCCTTGATATAAGATCTCTAAAGTGTGACCTGTTTTTTGTGGTTTGAAGGGAGATATGTGGTCATACTGTCTGAAGGAGACTTATGATCCCCACTGTCAAATCAAGCATTTTGCTAGCAGTGACAAGAAAGAAATTCTTTTATGATGTTTGCATTAGGTCTCTTCTGTGCCTGGATGCTGATATTCTCTGAGCATTTACACAAGGCTGTCGGTACTGGAAAAATGTCACATGAAAGTTTAAAGGTTTGACCTGTAAATCTGATGGGGATGATGGGTGCAGGTAGATGGAGGTGGGAGGGAAAGAAATTGAAAAGTGTATGTCAGCTATTTGAACGAAGGCTTCTTTATTTCATAGAAGAGGCAGGCAGAAAAAAGGTAAAATTGCTGGAACCAATGTCAGAAGCCTAAAGTATCCAAACCATAAAGCAAAAAATGATATATCATTACTCCTAAACTGAATTGGATTACTGGAGCCCTTCCATGAAAGTCATGATTTGTTGTCCTTTATAATTTAGTTTTTTTTCAGACACTACAAACCATGAGCAAAATATTCTGAACTATTACTCATATGGCACTTTATGAAGGGGAGTGATGGATATTCTGGAGGTAGCAGTGACATTGATGGCAATGCATAGCAAAAGAAACCTGAAAATGTTTCAAATTTGTTTAAAATAAAACTTATTTCTAGTTGCTGCTATTTTGAAATATATATTCAATCAGCTTCATGCCTTTGAAAAGTGACAGATTAATGTCATCAGGACTATCAATCTGCTAATATTGCACACAACAGATATGTGCCTGTCAGCTGCTATAGCTGTGAACTTCAACCACATTCCTTAAAGGTAACAAGATAGTATCCAAATTGCTTAACTACTTTGATACCTGAAGAGTATGTTGGGAGGTGTATTGAGAATACAATACATGATAAAATGGACAACAACAATTTTATTAGAAGCAATGTCTGTCTATTTTTCCATTTGCTGATTATTAGAGAACTTGGCAGCTAGTCACAACAGCTCAATTTAAATATGTGTTCAAAAATGGTTCACTAAGATGTTTAATTAATAATTATTTTGATTTGGTGCTTTCTGATAATTAAAAATGTACTGTAAGATGTTTGTGATTTTAAACACCTAAACATGATGGTTTATGTTTAACTGACCATATATCTTTCTGTTTGATTTTTTTTTCTTTTCTTTTCAGGGGTTTCCTTTGAATTCATAGAATCATAGAATGTTTTTGTTAGGAAGGGGCCTTAAAGTTTATCTAGTTCCAATTCTTCTGCCATGGGAAATTCAGGCTCAGGAAGAGCTCTAAAATCCTGCACATAAACTTTTGCTCACAAAGAACTGAAAAACATGGATTTCAGCATCCTATGTCTTCCCTTTACTGCTGGTCCTGTTTCTGAATTTAGCAGATAAAGTAAAAAGCAATGAGAAGTCAACTAAATGTTAACATCTTACTCAATGATAAATTGTCTTGGATAGAATTCAAACATACCTTTTAAAGTTTTGCTTAATTAGGACCCAAGATAATTTGGTCTTACTATTAAGTCTTTTAATAAAAACATCAATTAGTGTTAATTTTGGCAAGGTAGTCCCTGAAAACTGCTTCATAATTCACACTCTTGAAGAATTCCAGACAGCAATAATTTTCAGTTTCTTTTGTCCTGTAGCTTGGTTCTCCACTCTCACACAGATTTCTGCAAGGTGCTTACAGTTGTGTATTAAACAGTCTTGAATCAATAAGCTGGATTTGGACTGACAGCTATGCTATGTATTTCTCCATTAGCTGAGGCTGATTTTAACAGATATATGTATGAGAAAAGAAAGCTAAAACATTAGAATGCTGCAATTTTATGCCCCATTGAAACACAAACAAAGAGTTGTTGTTTACTTAAGGCTTTGTAATGTTGGAATTAAATGTCATTCTGCAACTATATTTCCCTCACTGATGACACATTAGGACAAGATAGTATCTAAGACTCAAACAAATAACTTAATGATTCAGGGCAAATTTGGTAATTTATAATGCAAAAGTTAAGCTCATTCATGTTCTGAACATTCTTGCAAGAGCATTTAATTTCTTGAGAGGAAAACTTTGACATGAATGACAGAGTAGTTAGGATCAAGTATAGATCTCATCATCATGCTTCATTACTTTAAGGCTGGTAAGTACTGTATGAGGTTTCCAAAGTTGGTTTATTTTGCACATTAGTCACAACCATGCTCTTTTCGATATGACAATTAAATAGTCCATTAGTCATTTTATAGGGTATTTATTCACCAGCCAAGAGGAAATTGTTATTCTGTTCTGAGATGAGCTGGGTAATTCCTGACAGAATAAATCCGAAACCTTTTTCACAAATGCGCGCATATCCAGATGCCCACCTTCAATTAATTCCAGCAGCATGGTTTATTACCCTGTCCTTATAGAGTGCTTAAGTACCTGAACAGTAAAGTTCCTTTCAGCTCAGTAGCAAATTAGTTGCTGGATCACAGAACTTGCCTCTCAGGATAGGCAGTACGATGTCTAAGGTCAATTAAGTTTAGTTTTATCATAGATACAGATTCACTTTTTAGGTCACCTAAAATGACACCAATTCACTAAATCAATCCTGATATCTTTAAAGTATTGTTTGAAAGTTGCCTGGCATCCTTGCAGAGAGGTAAAATATTCAAGGTCCTCAAATTTTTGTCTTCTTTGGCCGAGGCAAGCCCAGCTGTCTCTTTGCAAGGTCATAGCTAGCTGATCACAACAAATTAAGCAAACTACTCTGTTGGGGTCTGGAGCATTTCTCTTATGAGGACAGACTGCAGGAGCTGAGGTTGTTTAATCTGTAGAAGAGCAGAATGAAAGGGGATCTCATCAATGAATATAAATATCTCAAAGGCATTTGTCAAGAGTATATCAGACTCTTTTCAGTGGTGCCCAGTGACAGGATGAGGAACAATGGTCATAAAGTAAAACACAAGAATTTCCACCCCAACATGAGGAAGAAGTTATTTATATTGAGGGTGGCAGAGCACTGCAACAGGCTGCTCAGGGAGGTCATGCAGTCTCCCTTTCTGGAGATACACAAAATAATCCTGGACACATTCCTGTGTAATCCGCTCAAGGTGACCACTCAAGGCCTTGGCATGGGGGTTGGACTAGGTTATCCCCAGAGCTCCCTTCCAGTCCTAACTGATCTAGGATTCTGTGACTCTATATGAAGTATCCATTCTTACAGGTAGACTGTAAATCTGACTGAAGACTGTGTTCCAACCTGTCAGCAAGCAATAACAAGTGCAGTGTCTCCTACAGCTACTTCTTTTGCATGGAAAACCTGTACCTTACTCCATGACATTAGTGCAACATCAAACATGCATGTTAAATCACATGTTTCAATTGTGACTACTGTGTCAGTTTAAACAGTGATGATCTGAGAGGAAGGGAACAAGGAAAAATAAAGGGGCTGCTGGGCAAAAATTAACACAAAAACTTTACAAATAAAAAATGTTCCAGTAACTTGAATCTTGCATGATGCAATGAAGACAGATAAAATAATTTCTTATGATGGGTTGATCTTGGCTGCCTGCCAGATGCCTCCCCAGCCACTCTCTCACTCCCACTCCTCAACAAGACAAAGGGAGAAAACGATATGGAAAAGCTCATGGGTCATGATAAAGACAAGGGCACTTATCAAGTACTGTCATGGGCAAAATAGACTTAACAGAAGAAAAATTAATTTGGCATATTGCCAAGTAAAATAGAGTAGCATGATGAGAAAAGAATTATTAAATATAAAACATCTTCCTCCCCATAACCTTTTTCTTCCCAGGTTCAACTTCACTCTTCTGTCCCTGATTCTTCTACTTATTTTCATGAAAGAACTGGAGCAGAGGGATGGAGAAGGGAGGCTTGAGGTCAGTCCATAGCAGTTCCTCTCTGCCATTCCTTCCTCCTAACACGTTTTGGAAAAATTCAAGGACATGGGCTGGTTATTGACTGGTTATGAGATGATTAAAAAGTGGGGGAAGGCTATTTTACTTGGAGATGAGTTGTTTGTGCTTTGTTTACCATGGACAATTATTTATGAAAAGTTCAGAGAAATATTGGAAGAAATACACTTCTCAACAATGGAAATGCTTTTGTTCAGTGTTTAAAGGCTGGTCAAGCATTGGAACAGGATGCCCGTAGAAGTGGTTGAGTCACCATCTCCAAAGGTACTGAAAAGATGAATATGTGGCACTTGAGGACATGGCTTAGTGTCAGACTTGGCAGTACTGGATTAATGGCTGGACTTGATTGCCTTAGTGGCCTTTTCCTACATAAATGCTTTTATGATTTCATGATTAAGAAAGTAGAACGATATATCTCACCGTAGGCAGGATTCAAAGGTGTTTCTGGTTATTTTAAACCAGATTATACCCTTGGCTATTTAATTGGTAGAACTTCCAAAATGAAATTTAGGATGGGTTTGATAGCAGGATCCAACCTCTACTTTTACCAGCTAAGAATGCAAATATCATATATTCATGTTTGTGATGTCTGTAGATTCTCATTAAGCCCCTGCTTACTTCCAGGTCTGAACCCAACACAGAAACCTCATCACATGAACATTTCCTTATGTTACTTAGCTGTAGATCACACACAGCACCACTCCCTATGACAGCAGATACCTTAATCTGATTTTGATATGCTGGCTCGCTGAATTTCTGCCTGGTCATCACCAAGGGATAGTTCAAAAAGCTACGAACTCAGATACAACTCCTGGAACTGGTGGCAGCCAGTACCTTTATCCAGAATCCATGAAAACTGCTATGCTACAGAAGAAATTCAAGAGGACCCTGTAATCTCTTCCCCTTGAAGAGTGCTGCAAATGGCAGAAACAACACTCAAGAAAGTAAAGAAGTTTTGATAATTGGAGATACTGGTTTCAGCCCTCCAGCAAAGCTAAGACAGCAGGTGGTTTGAAACAACACATCATGCCTGACAGATACAATATCCCTGAGAACCTACAGTCCACCAATACACTTATATTAGTGAAAGCCAGAAGAATAAATCATACCACTAAAACAAAATTATGAATATGTGATTTGTACTTAATGTTAATTTAGTGAATTGGGCCCTTTTAAATATGCATATTTAATTTGTCTGACTCATTAACCCTAAACTAAATTTTTAAAATATACTCTCTTAATAAGTTTAAAAATCAGCCATGCCTTATTAGAAGGATGCTCAGCTTCTGAATTAACAGCCCTCTCTTCTTCAAGGTATTAGCAATATTTAGCTGAGCTTTTGCTTTGAAATGATCTACAGTAGTTCATATTCATGTTGTGAGAAAATTAGTACATAATTCTACTAACAGTCACTGGAATTAATCCTCAAAATTTCATCTTACTGACATGAAATTCTATCCTCATGAGTCCGCTGTGTTCCTTGCAGCATTTCATAGATAATTATTCTTGATCTACTTTCCTGACCTACCGAGTTCCATTCCATTAATATTTTGGCTTTTTCCTTAGACTGCCTGAGTCTCTCCCCATATTTGCTGCTCCTTGTGTCCTTCTGTCAATCTTCATTTCATATTTTGCATGAGCTGTATGCACAAGGTGATGAGCAGAGTTTAGAAAAAAAAAACCTTAAAAATACATTCAGGAGCTTCACATTGCTGCTTTGTCCTTGTAGACTAAAGGGTAACATTTGAGAACAGGAACTATAAACAAAGTCATGAGGGGGGTCTGCCAAATTGATAATGATGTTTTAGCAATGATGTCTGTATCCAAATCCTTTCGAAAATATCAAGGGTAAGCACTTTATTTTCATCAATGCACCACTGAAATCATTGATGAATACACCCATTGCAGCTTGCCCTACAGCCAAGTCTGTTTCCTTGAATCAGACGGAAAATTGGGTTCCCTGAACTCTGGTCATGCCCATGTTGTGGAATTGCTGTGATAGTTTTGGCTTCATCCCTTAGGGACCATCAGAGCAATCATTACGTTAAGTACCACTTTATTCTTGGGCTAGTCTCTTTAACCATATTAGCTGATTATAGATGTGAACAAAAATGGCAGAACTGAAGACAAATGGATTTTCCCGCATGGTTCATTGTAATGCTGTTCATTCAAATATCTTGCAAGGATGTCAAATAGGTGAAAATATGTAATATAGGCAAATCAAAACTGATTATAAAAGCTGCTGAAGAAATCAGAGTAAGATAGAAGTTGACATGAAAGGTTAATTTAAGCAGTGAGATTTCTTTAAGTCCATTGGTTTAAATTTGTGTAAGCCCACTGTGCTAAAATAATCTAGTAATTGGTTCTCAGCTTGTTGCAGTCTGGCCTCTAGTTTGTGCAGACATTGTGAAAATTGCCTTCAGGTAGCTTGGATACCAATCAAAATACCTCTTTATCTCAACTTAAGATGGAGCACAAAGCCATTGCATAAATGTCTGAAAATGGTGCAGCTAAACCACAATGATATCAAGTGCATGCAGCCACACTGGACAGAACCAGAGAGACTGGAGTTTGAGATGGCAGCACAGTCACCAAGAAATGTCTCCTTCTTTCCTTATAAGTGAGCCTCAGTGCAAGAAGGCACAGTCACTTCATGAGGTGAGCACAGAGGACACAGCTCCTGAGAGTGACATGACATTACTTGGAAAGCATATCCTACTTAAGGTACTACTTGATAAAATAAGGTCTTCTAAATCTAACAGAACTTCCAGCATCGGCAAATTAATCAATATATTATCTCACTAGCATAAATGTAGTTTTGTTATTTCCATACAGATTTAATCTTTGATTATACTGTGGACATACCCTTATTTATTCACTGGTGACAGTAGTAGCAGAAATTTTACATTTGTAAAGTTCTTCTCACAATCCCACTATTGTAGAAAATTTTGTTATGAGAATTCTGTAGTAGGTCTTTTGGTGTTTTTTGGTTTATTTTTTTTTGTTTATTGTTTTTTTGTTTTTTGTTTTTTGTTTTTGTTTTTGTTTTTTTTTAATTCCAAAGTTTATTAATATTTTGATGGGTTTTTCTTTAAGAATGTTGTCTCATTGTGTGGCTTTGTTATAGGTAGAAGATATGGAATGGATGTTA
Source organism: Peucedramus taeniatus (assembly GCA_013400575.1). Classification (NCBI taxonomy): domain Eukaryota; kingdom Metazoa; phylum Chordata; class Aves; order Passeriformes; family Fringillidae; genus Peucedramus; species Peucedramus taeniatus. Next base: position 26,036 of record WBNO01031299.1, read on the forward strand.
GATATTAACTTTCCAAGAAGTTACATTGCTGTGATGGACAGAGGCCAGGGAATATTCTGTTTTAAGCAATTTACTTAGCTTGAGGCAAGAAACTGTGCTTTTTATATATTACTAACTATATTATTACTAGGCTGAACCCACATTGCCTTAACTAATATCCATGTGATACTAATTATAAGTAACAAGTCTATAATTACTGTATCATTAACATTCTGAGTTGAGAGTTTAGAGCATACAATAACACTAATAAAACTAATAGAAGATGGAATCTGATGTTTCAGAGCACAAACACAATAACAGATCTTTAATCCAAAGAATTTAGTCTAACTAGTTAAGAAAAAATGTTATACTTAAATGTTGCAACACATTTCTACTTTAAATGCTAAGGCTGCAGGAAAATTCATATTCCTTAAGTACACAACCTAAGACAAGTACTTTATTAAATCTGTGTTTATTATGAAGCCCATATCCCTTTGAATTCAGTAGTGAAGCCCCCCTCAAGATTTCAGTAGGTCCAGAACTTTGTTCATACATTGTTTTCCCATTCCTTTTGAAAACTATCAACTGCAGAAGTCCTTGTACTGTTTCTAAAATTCAAAGTTTATATTTGTTCTCTCTCCACTCTCCTCTATAGTGTCACCATTTAAGTATTGCTGTGTGGTACAGAATGAATGTCAAGTAGTCCCCATTTATAAGGGGTATAGATTTGAAGTGCTAATATGCCAGCTATTGACATTTCTAAAGAATACTACTGATTGATATTCTGCAGCCCAGAAGCATCTTTTAAACACTAGAGCAAAGGGTATACATCAACAGTAGTAGTACTCAAACACAACATTCTGACAGCATGGAATAACAGAAACTATTTCTCCTTCAAGTCATGGAAAATTCAGTTTTAAACCTAAGGGTGCATGAGACCTCCGAAGAGTTACTTTCTTAGATTTTAATTTCTCTCACACTGTCCTTTTTTCTACCTGCAGGCAAACATCATCAGCACTGTACAATTTCTGCTGCAGTTATATTGACCCCTAGCATTCTGTATTTACTAATCTATTGATATTTTCCTTAAATACTCTCTGAATAACTGTTTTGTCAACCCCATCCTTAAAGGCACACAAATTCCAAACAAATCATCAAATCCAATCAGCAGAGCTATGGATATTAACAAAGGGAATGCAGCTGACTCCAGCTAGTTTCTTCTTGCTGCTAGACTGAAAAGACTGTCATTGCTCCACACCTCCTAACCATAGGACACATATCTGAGAATTGCAGACAAGATTATTGTAATAATTTCTTCCTAATCCTGTTTCCTTTGTTCCTATGATGAACTGCCTGGATGTAGCACCTGCCATCACAGACAACCATGTCATATAATCCCTTTCATAAACTTAATCATGTAATTTAAAAAATATTTAGGCCTCTTGATCTTGCTATTGCTATTTTGCTGAAAACCATCACAGATCTTTTTCTTAGAATTTGTCTTATGTTTGTGATCCTTGTTTGGTTCAAAGCCATTTTTTTTACCCATTTGATCTCTTGCCCAGCATTGTATACTGGTAAATAAGATGAAGTGATAAGCATAAAATAGGAAAAGAAGCTTTTTTAATTAAGAGCAGTCAGAGCCATTCTATTCCTACTGTGTTATACTAAAGCTTGCTCCTTGAAAACCTGCTGGGTAGGGTGTCCTCTCTGTTTGTGGGGTCCTGAGATTAGCCTACATATATCTCTTTATCCCACATGGATTTTTAAAGTGTAACCTGTAGAAACACACATGGGACAAGAATCACATGCATTATATACTAAATCAGCTTAGTGGCTTCTGAAGTAGAAATATTTCTTCTTGTTCTATAGGAACAACTACACTTAGATTTTCTTGAATCATATCTTACATTTTCATTGCATTTTTGTATAACCATCCCATGAGGAATTAATATATGCACATTAATTGAGAATAACTATCTTTTAATAGAATCATTGTTCCCTAGTTTTTAAGTACATTATGTTTCATTTATACAGTTAAATTTGATCTCTTTTCTATTATTCACCTCTTTGAGATTCTCTGTTAACAACATCACTCTTAGTTGATTCTTGCATTCAGTAAAATCTGTTGCAATCTTATTTTTCTGTCTACTTTAAAAGATTTGCCTATCCCTCTCCTTGTTTAAAAATACTTTTTTATTCATCATCATGTTGAAGACTTTATTGAAATTCTAACAGATAAGATGACTGTGAAGCAGTCCATCTGCCTAAGAAAGATGTTAAGGTCACTCTAAAACTATTTTCCTAATGTGTATCATACACATATCAAGGTTTTTTTTCATTTGATTCAATTCCTAAAATAATTATTTCCTTTAAGATTTATTTTAATTGAATTGCCAAGGTCATTTTGAAAGTCCTGCAGCTGCCTAAGTAATTTTCTTTAATTTCCATTCAAGCAATATAACTACTGAATATCGATACTTTTTTTTTCTCCTTCAAGCCTTTATTTTTTCATACTGGCTTTGCAAAAAAAAAAAAAAAAATCATTACCCTCTAGAACATAGAATAGAATAGCATAGAACAGAATAGAATAGAATAGAATAGAATAGAATAGAATAGAATAGAATAGAAATGTAAAACATAATTGAATAGTTTTGTTTTAAAAACACCTCTAAGATCATTGAGCTAAATCATTAAGCCAGTACTGCCAAGCCTGCCACTAAACTGTGTCCGTACATGCCATGTCTACACTTCTTTTAATATCTCCAGGGCTGGTTACTCCACCACTTCCCTGGGCAGATTGTTCAAATGTCTGACCACCCTTTCCATGAAGAAGTTTTTCCTAATATCTAAATTTAACTTCTCCTGGAGCAACATGAGACTGTTTCTTTTTGTTCTATTTGCTTTATGGGAGAAAAGGCCAACCCCCGCCTGGCTACAACCTCCATTTACGCAGCTGTAGAGAACACTAAAGTGTCCCCTGACCCTTCTTTTCTCCAGGCTAAACACCCCCAGCTCCCTCAGCCACTCCTCATCAGACTTGTGCTCCAGACTCTTCACCATTGCCCTTCTCTGGACATGCTTCAGCACCTCAAAGTCCCTCTGGTAGTGAGACCCCCAAAACCCAACACAAGATTTGAGTATGGCCTCACAAGTGCCAAAAAAAGGGGGATGATAATTGCCCTTGTCCTGCTGGCCGCACTATTTTTGATCCAAGCCAAGATGCCACTGGCCTTGGCCACCTGGGCACACACTGGCTCATGTTCAGCTGACTAGGATTGATGCTCCATAACTGCTCCATAACCTTCAAGGTCAGGCTGACAGACTTCTTCTAGATGGGCATCACATTTGTCAACTCAGTCAACTGGAATCTCCCCAGTTAGCCAGGGCTGCAAGTAAATTCTGGTAAGTGGCTCAGTGATCACTTCTGTCAGTTCCCTCGGATGGATCCCATTCATGCTCTTAAACTTGTGCAAGTCTACATGGTGCAGTAGGTTGCTGACCTTTTCTGCTTGGATTATAGAGGCTTCATTTCACTCTGTCTCTGTCTTCTAGCTCAGGGGCTGGATAACCTGAGAAAAATTTGTCTTACTGTTAAAGACTGAGACAAGGTACTAAGTACCTCAGCCTTTTCCTCATCCTTTGTCAATGTTTCCTCCTCCATCCAATAAAGGATGAAGATTCTCCATGGTCCTCCTTTGGTTGCTGACATAATTGTAAGAAAACTTTTTTGTCTGTTATATTAGTAGCCAGATTAGGTTCTAGTTAGCTTTCACCCTTCTAGTTTTCTCTCTACATAACCTCACAAGATCCTTCTGAATAATCCTCCTGAATGAGCCACCCCTTCCTCCAAAAGCCATAAAATCACCTTCCATTTTTTCTTGAATTCAAGACAAAATTCTCTGTTAAGCACAGCAAGTCTGCTTTCCCACCAGTTCTTTTTCCAGCACGTGTCTTTAAGATTTTCTTCTTGAAGAACATCCAGCCTGGGGGAATTATTTTGCCCTTCAGGACTGGTTTCCAAGGAACTCTGTCAACCAGGTTCCTCTACATGCCAAAGCCTGCCTTCAGGAAATCCAAGGTGACAGTTTTGCTGACTCCTGTCCTTACTTCTCAAAGAACACAAAAACTCCATCATTTCATGATCACTATGCTCAAGGCAGCCTCCAACCATCACATCACCCACAAATCTTGTCCTGTTCACAAAGCACCAGGCTACGAGGACACCTTCCCTAGCTGTCTCACTCAACAGCTGTGTCAGATGTTTTCCCTTCCCTTGAAATCTAAATTCCTTTGAGTTTTAGTAGTTCTGATTTGGAGAAATTGAGGATAGTTGATAGTATCTAGGCAAGATGATTTCATGATAGCTATGCATACATAATGCTACCAGGGTAAACTTTAATCTGCAGGATAGGGTAGGAATACTATAAATGGTTATCTTACATCATGAAAGAAAAAAAAAGGGGGTTATAGCCCACTTATTCTTCTACTTGATCTTCTTGTAAAGCTGTTTTATAGTTTTCCCATGTTAGACACAGTACCAGCACCTACTGTTTTATTAAACATTTCGCAAAGAACTACATTAGTTTTGATGACCAAGAATATTCAGACAACACTCTTTCTAGCCCTTTTTTGTCAGCTATATGCAGTGGAGAAATAATTACCAATATTGTTGCGATTTCTAGTAGCATTAATCTCTCTAGTAATATATAGAAGTCTGTATTTATCTTAAACCCTTGAGTCTTGTGAAGAACTATCAGAAGACCAACAAAATAAAACTGCTTCTTTAATCTTTCCCCAAAGTAGGTTTGATAAAAATAAGTTTCTCTTTGCTCCATGCTGTCTGATTTTATTTCTTTACAATTTATCATTTCATTAACCAACAATACGATCCTACCTTCCCAGCTTCATTATTCATTCCTGAGTATCACACAGCTTTAAATAAGGGTGTTGAAGTCATGTTATTAGATACAGTAGTCACCAGTAAAAGCACATAAATCATTGTAAAGTACATACAGAATAGAAACTTAGTGGTCAAAACTGGTCAAAATTAATAAAACTATAAAGGAGTTGTAAGAAACTGGAGTTCAAGGGTTGGGAAGGTAAGCATAATCACAGCAAAATTATTCAATTTAAAAAAAAAGTGGTGGTCATAAAAAGATTGCTCAAGTACAGCCTATGCAATCCACTAAAAGGAACAAATTCAAAAATTATTGCTGCATTGATATGCAGCAGTAGTTTTACAGTTGTAACTGTTGCTCACAGACTTTTCCTTAAATCTACCCTCAAATATTTTTTAGCCTTTTTTAGACATAAAAGAAGTTAAGAAATTGATGGAATTTATCTGCCAATGCAATAGATTATTCATAATTTAGGCAGGAATTAATTATCTTCTACCACCAAATCATATTTTAATTCAGAACTACCAGGATTAAAGCAGGAATCACTCGATCAAATGCATTTGCTTCTGTGATGCTTAGACTAATTACCCGAACAACCCACTGAATATCTACAGCATCAGTGTCCCCCAGAGCCTTGGATGGCTCTTCAGACACTTGGCATCGTTTCAGACCACAAATATAGCCTAGACACACATAATTTTCAAAACAGATGTTATCGACATCATCTAATTGTTTTACACCAATAATTTAACCCTCAGTCTGGGTTTCCATAACTCAGCTCAGAGCCTGCATTTCCAGGTTCAACTCATCAATTCTGTTGCTGCCTGCTCTTGACAAGTGCACTTCTGCCATGCTTCTGCTGCATCTGCCACTGCTGGCCTGGCATCTCAGGTGGCCTCCTGAGCTAATGAGGAAGGCCAGGGGACCATCTTGCCCCAGCTAATTTCACCTAGGTTATGGACTAAGACTTTTTTAAGAATAACTACTGCTTTATCCATTATGCTGTCAAGATCAAAATGTTCACTCTAAGTCACCAAGTATTTTCCAGCCTCTAGCTAACTTACTGCATGCTCAGAATGTGCTAATGGATGTTGCATCATACCTGGTCTAAAATCAAGAGCCTAGCAATAATTTGCAGGGCTCTTTTGACTGTACAATTTATGAAGTAGAAACTGAACTCACTATCTCCACCTTCTTTATGGAGGTACTCAGCATTCTTGCTAAAAACTAACCCATCATAGTTTATCCACTCTCTTTGGGACACAAGTACAATCGACAGTATCTTAATTTTACGCTCTTTATAATTCTTAGAATAATTCCCAAATACTCAAAAGATACTGTTTGGAGAAAAATACCATAAAACCTGTATAGCACTAATTTAAACACAAAGTTCACATAGCTCTAAGGCTAATAATTCCACAGCTATATAAATAACTGGTATATTAATGAAATAATAGTTTAAATACAGGGACAATAGTTTAAATACAGGAAGATAGTGGGGTGTTCCTTTTCACACAAATAAATCAAGATTACATAAAATGTTTCTGCAGTCTTAGAACTGGACTAATACTTCAAATTAGAAAGCTAAATACAGCTTCATCTATTTACAGAAATAATATGTGCATGGTGCAAAAATATATGTATTAAAAGGATAAGAAAAAGCTTTGAAAGTATGCCTGTTTAAATTTTCATATTCTTTTCAGTTGCAATATTCATTTGAGCTAGGCCTTAATCTGGGTCTTAGCCACCTGCGGCTCCTAAAAACATATTTACATATTTTGTGGCCAAATTCCTTGGTTATTTACCTTGCTGTATTTTCTGTTTAACTAGATGTTTCAATAAAGCTATCCTGTATAAAATAACAATGCTATAGATCTACAGTGTAAATCCTTTACATGCAAAGAAATGGCAGTAGTGACATTCAGGCTGAAATGCAGGTGCATCAAATACATTATCACAAGCTAGATTATAACATGTGAGTTGGTGTGAATAGTGGGCAGTGCACCGTAGTGATGTCCCTGGACATCAAAGGGAAAACAAGAAAGAGAAACAGAGATGATATGCCCCACTTCCCCCCCACTGCCCCCCATATTCCATGTTCCATGGAAGAAATAAACTGAAACTTCCTTTCTTTTTCTCCTAAACAAAACCCCAGTGGTTAAAAGCCAACAGAGGCTTCCTCATTTTGTTCAAGGACATACAATGAAGGATTTTAGTTTTCCTATAAAATGTTCAGCAAGGGTCATTATCTGAATTTGTACACAGTATGCAAAATAATATTTTTAAGTGGTTAATATTTTTCTTCTTCTTAGTCATTGCAGCTGTATTTGCAAAGTAAAAGAAAGTAATTTCAAAAGGAATGAGAAAACACAAGCTTTCTCCTCCCACTTGTAAGACTTGTAAGACTTGTAAGACTTGTAAGTTACAGTTTAACCTCAGTACGCTAGAAAAAAATGTCTGAATGACATTTTACCCATGCAGTACCAATTGTGAACTAATAAGTTCTCTGCCAGGAGGTCTGCATACACTTAGGGACACAGGATTTTTTACTGTATTAAATTAGGCATACTCATAAATTTTAGAAGGAGCAGGCCAAATGTTTGAGGAATGAAGGATTACAATGAGTAATTCAGAAAAGACAATATAGCTTAGTCTTATTATATTCTTTCACTTGCTGATTAGCTTGGAGAGAAGGCTTCCACTTTGGCCAAATTATATTTGTCTTTGGGTTAATTTGAAGGTATGTAATTGCCTAGCTGGTTTGAGAGCTCAGTACTACAGTTGGAGATGAAAGTGCTTTTCCTTCAATTTGCATTTTGCAGGAAATGATATAGTTTGTGGTTTGTTTGGGTTTTTTATTCTTCATATTAATTTATATGCTGCATTTACAGAGAGCTTCAGTATGTTGGTGAATTATTTTTGTGTCAGCTGTTAACTGATCATTTAAGTAGAAGTTATTATCTAAATTACACTGATCTTAAGCACTTCTTGTGACACTTTTCTCACATGTGGGGAAAAATATAGCTGAATATATAACTGAACATATAACTGCTTTATTAGAGCAGGAAAGACACTTCAAAAAGAGTGTATAGTGAGTCTTCAAATACTTATAATTGACACCATTTAGTGGATGCTTAGTGCCATATATCCTTTTAAAGTCTCATTCTTCCGCAGAGTTAATAACATATTCAAAGATTATTGCAAACCCTTTTATTGCTTCAATATTCAATGTTACCAAAAGTACCTTTGGCTTGTTCATGCCATACACTTAAAAGATGAATATTACACTTGAGTCGTGCTTAAATCTACACTCTAACCATAAAAGATGAAGAAAAGCATGTTAGTTTTGTCAAGATGGCGAATCCTACAGCTGCCTCTGCTTTTTTCCCTTTTTCATACTTGTCTTATTTTCCCCTTTCATACTTGTCTTTTTTTTCCCTTTCTCATACTTGTTATTTGCCAAAAGGCTAATTGATATTTGTTATATAAATTGATATTTATTATATAAACAGAGAGCCCACCCTAAAACACTTTTTCATTGGAAGAAAGCAACAATAGCCATGAACAGTAAAAGTTTCCCAAGACAAAGCCTCCTTTCCATGAACAGTAAAAGGTTCCCAAGACAAAGCCTCCTTTCCCAAGGCTTTTTTTTCCTTTTTTTTCCTATATACCATCCAAACCATAGCCTGCTGCTTTAAGCCCCGCATAATATATGCTGAATTCTTTGAAGTTCCTAAACATTGCATTTGTGCATCACATGAGCATTCCTGTCCTGATAAATTATCTCTCTATCCTTCATTTCAGTAATGGTTCTATGAATGTCACCAGTCTCTTTAGAGTATCACCAAAATCCTCTCCTCTCCTCTCCTCTCCTCTCCTC
>WBNO01031299.1:35144-103632 GCA_013400575.1 Peucedramus taeniatus
CTCCCCTCCCCTCGTTTTAAGGTGTTTGCTTTCATCTATTCTTGCTCACCACACAGGTAATATTTGCAAATATAAAAATAAATTCAAATTAATTCCAGATGTAGTTTAATACTTGTCATTTTTTTTCTACACCAGACTAATTTATTCTTAAAATTTATGGTCATTATGTCATGAATATTCTAGATTAAGTTAGTGTAACTCTAGAATAACTGATAAAATTTTTAGTATTTCCTTTATATTTATAATAAGGACAGTAAGCCTTTTATGCTAATAATACAATATATGGCTAAAGAGTATTACTAAGTAGCCTGGAAAACTATTTGATTCCTTTAATTTCCATGATTTCAATGTGGTTTTTTGGCATTTCATCCGGGTCAGGTACTTTATATTATTAATCTTCTGACGTGCTTCTGCAACCTTTTCTCCCTGCATGGTTTATATCATTCTTCAGATTAGCTCACAAGTTTTTGGCACCTTTATCTGATTACTTTATCAAAATAATTATTTTAACAATTTAATTGAAATTCAATTGATAATTTATTTACAATATAGCATCTTCGCTTCTAGTATAGATTAATTTATAGATTTCTCATAGTAACTAGTAAAAGTATATTTATCCTCCTTCAGGTCTTTTTACTTAGTGATTCAATTTATCACTGTCTGCATCTTTTTTATTGTCCTGCACATTATCTTGAGCAAGTGTAACATTATTCGAGCTAATAGCTGGCTGTACCTTCACACATCTCTAATAAAGGTGCTTCTAGTGTGCATTTTACTCACTGAGCTTTGACAAAACTCCAAACTCCTTTCACTCCACATTCTAAAAATTCCTGCATATGAGGGTAGATCACTGTATTGCTTGGAGTAGATTGCCCTTAAGAATGAAATCCCTGGGAGGACAAGACCACTCAGGGGAAGCTGCTGGCCAGTTCCCAAGTCTGCTGCCCTGAAGGGCTGTTTTTCTGCTACTTACCTTTTCTGTTTACCTCAGAATTTAAAATTGTACAATGGCATTTTCACAGCAGCAAAGGCTGTCATTGATCTTAAAATCCATGACCACTTTTCTTTTGCATGAACAGTAGATGCAGCAGGGCACTTTCTCTCGTTTGGTCATTCAAAACCTGCATCAAAAATTGATCCTGACCAACTCCAGAAATCTGATCATCTCCAAGTTTTCCTGTCAGCAAATATCAGGTAAAATCCTCCATGAGATCCAAGACATGTTATTGTGAGGCTATTTTAAAGGAGGCTTTGTCCCTCTTTTCTCAAGTGGCAGTCTGTTGCTAATGTTCACAGCCATTGCCTCCTTTTGGCCTCCACTCTGTTCACATTACACAAGCTCCCAAATTATCTGTTGCCCATTCCATAGCGGGGTTCTCTACATTTATGTTGGGCTGACTCTGGTCAGCAGGTAAGTCCCCACCCAGTCACTCATGCATGGGCAGTAGGTTAGGAGAGAGGATCAGAACGGTAAAAGCAAGAAAAACAGGTGGGTTGAGATAAAAGGCAAAGCTGCACGTGCAAGAAAAACCTAACAAGGAATTCATTCACTACTTCCCATTGGCAGACAGATGTCCAGCTATTTCCTAGTTGGGAAGACCAGCAACATAGCCATAGATGTCTCACTTTCCTTCTCCATTCCTTGAGATTTTACTGTTGAGCATGACGACATACAGTATGGAATACCCTTTTACACAGTTCAGGGCATTTCTCATATCTCTATCTGTGTCAAAATTTCATGCATTCCCAGTCTACCCACTGGGGAAGAGTGGGGAAAACAGCTTTCATAGCTTGGTGCTATGAAACTGCTGTTTAGAAACAGGTAAAACGTTGGCAGGTTATCAACATTTGTAGTCAAAATTCTAAAATACAGCACCAGGCGGGCTCTTATGAACAAAAATATCTCTATCCCCAATCAGATCCAGCATTTGAGATGACATGAGCTGTGTAACCAGATTTCTCAGATTGTAGCTGTATGACTCAGCATCAACACCTATTTTCTCATTATTTCCCATGCTGTATATTTTCTACACTGATATTTGAGATATGACTCCAACCATAAGCTGAGGGAGGAGTTATAGAAATGTGCCCATCTCCCTCAGCTGGTATGCAGACTACTTTCTGAAGATGTTCTCATTCCACTTTGCCAGAAGGATCCCAATATGATCCGGTAGCACAGCTTCCAATGTCAGGCAGATACTGATGTGCCAGTGTGCAGGATGCATCCCTTCTTACTTGAGCCTTCCCCACTAGGAAAACACAACAGTAATGCCTTTCATTATGGCACATCCCTCCCCATGCCTATGTTCCACTCAAGGTCTTCCTTATAGTGTTCCCATGGATGACCACCAAAACATTATCATTATTACATCATGTTTAGATAATGTATGTGAACTCCAGTTGTGGATATTGTGCTAGTCAGCGCATATAAAAAGTCCAAAGCTGAAAGACTGGTTTAAGTGAAGAAAATATGAATAAAAATAGATGGGGAAATAGAAAGAAAAAATAGAGAGCAATTATTCACCATAATACAGCCTGATCACTGCACATAGAGCAGCTTGAAACATTGCAAACTCTATATTTCTTTGTGTGATTTTAGAAGAGTAATGAAACTCTTCTAAAAGATTTGAAAGAAAATAATGCAATAAATGCATAAATGGGGAAGCCTCTTCAAAGTGGAGGGTGGCATGCATGACAAAATGAAAGAATTTTCATGGTTGAAATATAGGCATACTGCAACAAGGATTTCTTTCTATGGCTGAAAGGGGACTAAGAGATGGGCAAAAAAGACACTAAGCTAGGAAGAATAAAGTTGAAGCTTAACTGATTATAGAAGATATATCAGTGAATGGTTCCAGTAGAAGTTTTAACATGCCCAGAATAAAATATCAAGAAAAAAAATGTTTGCAAAAACATTCTGAGAGAACAAACATGGAGAAAGTTTTATTTGCTATGGCTGGAGGAAATGCTGTAGAAAACAAGACACAATCAGAAGGAACAGTATGAACAAAAGTTTTAGTCATATGTGTGAGGACAAAAGCCTTTAGTGAAGTAATATCACCTTTCTTATCCCTAAAAAATACACTAAAACTGCAAACCAATGTTTGAGGTGAAACAGCTGCAGCCTAGAGTGATAGACAGCAATATTTTTAAGAGATGTGTAGATGTTACATTATCACCAGGTAACTCTTTGGCTGGAGGATAGAAAGGCTATAATTCATGCACATAAACTAAGTATTTTTAGGCACTGTGTGTGTTAATGTGTATTTTATTGATGTCTGCCAATCACATGATTTGTAGCATTTTAAGATAGTGTAAGACTTAAAAAAACCTTAGTGGACTAAATACATAAAGTAGCCATGTTTTTTGTGCATAAGAATTAAATTTTGTAATTTCAAGTTTTAACTATTTTGAAGAAATATTTCACCAAAACATCTATAACCAATTATGTTTTAAAATATTTTCAGTATTTCTAAATTCTAGCATCAAGGGTCATTTTTTGGGCCAAACATTATGTAGCAGCCTGCAAACTAGCACATTTTTATTGCAGTATTAAAAATTGGCATAACTGTCCTTCAAATTAAGTAGGTACGTAGTCCTGGGTTCTTCCAAGAAAAGTTTTTATTTTTAACTTTAAAATTTTTACTATTATAACTCAGTAAATATTTTCACCATAGTAAAACCTGGGAAACGACAGTGTTTCAAAAGGCTTTACACAAAAATAACTACCTACCTATTGGAGGTAGTTGCAAGGGATTACTCCTTTCTCTACATTATGATCAACTTCCAGTGTCTTGCAGAGTAGAGTGTTTATTTTTGTAACAATGATCGTTGTGATAATGGGGAGAGCAGAAGTTCCAGTGTGACTTCTACCTTTCGTGTATATGTAGGCTGCTATGGAAGCCCATCCATCAGCAGTCAAGACTTTTGACTCTTCCACCCCAGCAATCAACAAACTCTGAATAAGAGGTAACAAACCCCCACAGAGTACTATATGGAATAGAAAGACTTAATAACGTCTCTGTAGACTCTTAAAACCATGGCTATGTGAGCAGTGATTTAGAAGCAACCTATCTAAAGAAAACAGAAAACATACAAGGAAAGACCAAACTATCAGCTTCCCAGAAGTCAGTGAGCGAGTAAGTATTAGACCTTTGTGAAATGGGACCTGCACTTATCTGCAGAAATGTAATTTAAAATACTTGTTTTGGTGTGCTTTATCACATTGATGGTGTTTTCAGTAACATTACTGTGTTTACGATCCCTCATGTGACAAGACGCAGAATAGCAAAGGAAGATGAGGTCTTGGCAACCTAATTCAGAATGTCTGGAGAGCATGAAAACAGCATAAACCCTCCATTCTAAAGATTATGATTATGTCTGCATTCACAGGCATGGATTTGAATTTAGCTAGCTGGGCAAATGTGTTCTGTGCAGATTCTGTATTATGTGTTTTCAATTTAATTTGGGCAGCCTTCAGGTGTTGTTGCATTTAAAGAAAACCTATAAAATATGCTTATATGTAAAAAATTTTTCCTAGTGTGTTGGTAAATAGTATCTAGTCACATCCAGCAGCTCCAGAGGCCCCAGTCCAGACAGAAATGTAATGACAGTTCTCACTGAATGAAATTTAGCATTTATAGACCCTAAACAGCCCCTTAATATATTTAATGTATGTCAGTGGACTTTTTGGGTGGATTTTTAATGGTTTTTAATTTGAAGACTTGTTGTAATATGCTAATACTGGAACAAAATGACAAATGATGCCTGTAGCAGCTGCTTTCCTCAGCAGTTGTTCTGAGCTATGAAGATTATTCTGACACAGATCAGCTCTGTGTCCTGATTTCCACACCCCAGACTAGCAAAATGGTTAGGTGCATTTTTGACAATCAACATCTGCTCAAGTCCTGTTGATTTAACTTGAAAATTTTCTCTGTGAAAGCTGTAGCAAGGATATGATCTGCTTAAGTAACAGTGCAAACAGAAATGTCTCTGAGTACAGACCAATGGCTTTGAAAGTTTCATGCAGGAATCTGTGAGCCATATCTTGGCTACTCCTGACACCTAGGCTACCTAGATTAAAGCTAAAGTAATTTAGCCTATAAAAGATAAAAGAAGACTTTTATTTAGCTTAATTCAAAGGGGAATTGTGTACAAAACTGCCCTTTACTGAATAGGGACTGATAAAAAACAGACTTCATAATTAAAAATAGAGAAAGGACACAGACTTCCCCAGGAGACTGCAAGACAGGTGATTATTTGAATTTTGCAAGAAATACTTTATCCTTCTATTTGCACAACCACAATTTTACCATTGTACATTGGTATTGATAAAGAGGTGGTAAGCAGAAAATCTGTCATATGGGTGCCACCATCAGGCTGTAGCTAGACCACTGCTGATGCTACTGGATTGAAGGGATGCAAGCAAGTGTAACTCTCATGCAATCTTGACCCTCTTGATTCTCTCTCTATTTTTTTTTTTTTGTTGCACATCTGTGGGACTGTATAGTAAACTCTCTGGGGAAGGTTTTACTTCAGCTAATATATACAACACTCAGAAATATATGTTTTCAGAAGAGCTTGGTAACATAATTTGCAATGCTAATTCTAGGAAGAGTGTAGGCAACATTTAGCAAGTTTCATATACAGCTGCTGAGACATTGTATGCCTTGTAACCACAGCCTCTTCTGTCAGATCTACACTACTTTGTACTAGAGATTCAGGACATGGCATTATATGAAGTTGCACTTCACTTTGTCCAGCAGTGACTAAGACAGACTGTTCTGCTCCCAACAGTATTTGTAATAGATTTTATTTCAGGAGTGCCCTTGCTTAAATCCTGGTATTCTCATATGTAATACCAGGATTACAGATGCCTTCCATGATATTCCCAGAGGCAAGCTCCAGAAGAGTGGGCTGGACAACAGGATGGTGAAGTGGTTTGAGAACTGACTGGATGACAAAGCTCAGAGTTGTGATCAGTGGAAGTGTCTGGTTGAAAGCTTGTGATGAGTGGTGTTGACTAAGGTTCAGTACTGGGAAATGTGTTGTTTAACTTATTCATCAATGACTTGGATGAAGGGGCAGATGCTTCATCAGCAAGTTCACGGATGGCATAAAAGGGGGAGGAGCAGCCAATACCCCAGAGGGCTGTGCAGCCCCTCAGAAGGACAGATCGGAGAGATGGGCAAAGAACTGTCTGTAACTCAACAAAAGCAAATGCAGGGTCCTGCCCCTGGGGAAGAATAACCCCAAGCATCAGGACAGGCTAGGGGCTGACCTGCTGTAGAGCAGCTCTGTAGAGAAGGACCTGGGGGTCCTGGTGGATAACAACCTGTCCATGAGCCAGCAGTGTGTCCTTGTGGCCAAGAAGGACAAAGGTGTCTTAGGATACATTAGGAAGAGCATTGTTGCCAGCAGGTGGAGGGAGGTGTTCCTGCCCCTCTGCTCAGCCCTGGTGAGGCTGGGCTGAGTTCTGGGCTCCTCAGAACAAGAGAGACAGGGAGCTCTTGGAGAGAGTCCTGCAAAGGACTGTGAAAATTATTATAGAACTGGAGCATTTCTCTTACAAGGGAAAGCTGACAGAACTTGGCCTTTTCAGCCTTGAGAAGGGAAAACCAAGAGGGAACCTATTCAATGTCTATAAGTATCTGAAAGGAGGGTGTCAAGAGAATGGATTCAGGCTCTTCTCAGTGATACCAAGCAACAGGACATGAGGCAACAGGCACAAAATGGAACACAGGGAGTTCCACCTGAACATGAGGAAGAACTTCTTTACTTTATGGGTAAAGAGCATGGTGCCCAGAGACATTATGGAGTCTTCATTTCTGGAGATGCTCAAAAGCCATCTGGACACAACCCTGATTAACATGCTCTAGAAGACCCTGCTCAAGCAGAGAGGCTGAACTAGATGACCTCTAGCTGTCCCCTTCAACCTTACCCATTCTGTCATTCTGTGGTCCCTGAATAACAGGAAAATAGCCAACAAAGGCAGATCCAACCTCAATTGCCAATACTGGAAACTGACCAGGGCAGCACTTATTGTGTTGTCAAAGGAGCACCTTTGTCTTACAGTGGGATTCTCAAAGCTACACTGAATACCTAAGGCTTTATGAAAAATCTTTAGAAAAAAAGCAAAATATCTACTCCATTCATTTTAGTCAGAAACTCAGTGCTCCAGAATTGATTAAATTGTTAGGTTGCATAAGAGAGGGAAAGAAGAAAGAAAGAAAGAAAGAAAGAAAGAAAGAAAGAAAGAAAGAGAAAATGTGAAACAGAACACTTACCAAGAAACTTCCAGCCTTAAGGTTGCTTCATAGTATTACAAAATCTAGAAATACTCTCAACAATATAAGAAACAATGTCTGACTAGTCTAGAAGTGATGTCAAATGTTTCTATTTTGTAGTAAGAATGTATGTGCTAATATTGAATCAAGCCAGTATTGCACTCTGATGCAGTAGAATAAGAGCTTCCCCAGGGACGATATGAAAAACCTTGTCATGAATGCACAAATTGCTCATTGGAATAGCCTTGTCTTTTCAGTCAGGAGCTAATTATTGCTCTTGCAATTGAATAATTTCCTCAACTTAGGTAAAATAGTCAGCAGTCCATTGTATAAGGTTCTAACAATTTTGCTACCAGCGTCTACAAATTGATTGTCATAGTTATTTAACATCCACCCAAATGTGACGGTTCATAATACAAAATTTACACAGAAGTAAAGAGAAGAAGCCTAGAGAATGAAATTACTGACTCAAAAAATTGATCTCCAAGACATCAAGAGGGTCAGTCAGAATAATATTTCATATTCAAATTAAATGCCATGAGCATCAATATATGAACACTGTTAATAAATCTGTGCATTTCTCTTCAAGTTGTGGTGTAAGTATTTCTTAGGTTTAACATACTTGATAGTTATTTTTAAAAGCACCACTGAAAATATTATTATTACTGTAGGGGAAAAAATCAGATTGGTTTCTTTCTTTGACCTAACTAACAGTTTTAAAAATCTCTGTTAAAATATTATGTTGTACTAGTAAAGATCTTAGTTACAATTATGGAGGTTTTCTAATAAATACCTTCTTAAAAAGACATGTTTTGACAAATAACTGTTTAGTTATTATTATTTAACTGTGTACCAATAAAAGCAATTCAGTAAATACATACTTGCATATAATAGGTCAACTTTTGTCCAGAACTGGTCCCCTGCATCTGATAACAATTGGTGCTATAAATTTACAGGCAGGAACCAGAGTTCCATGAAGTGAAAATTGTTGATGAATATTTAAAGGTCTGATTTGATCTCTGCACTATATTGTTACGTTGAGGAAGCACAACTCTTTCCTAGTCAAAATAAAATCTTCACATTACAGCTATGATCATTCCTTGGGTGTATGTAACCAAAAGGATCATTATGAGCTGATAAGGTAAGTGAAACTTTTATTGTGAAGGAGTGAGAAGAAGTGAGGCAATCTAATACAATTTATCCAAATAAGACAATTCTCCAAATACAAGACACCTAGAACACCTTTATATTCTGAACGCAAACCTAATCAAATTCAAGTGACTGCTCAATACTAGACTATTTAACTTAAACCCATTTAGATTTGTGTAAAGGAAAAAGGAGATAATATAATTTTGTTCAACTTGAGCTACCTCACTGGTTTCCTTTAAAAAAAATACTTCAAATCTTAGCAGAGAAATACCATCATATTTAAAAGTAAA
The DNA here is from genome assembly GCA_013400575.1 of Peucedramus taeniatus. Classification (NCBI taxonomy): domain Eukaryota; kingdom Metazoa; phylum Chordata; class Aves; order Passeriformes; family Fringillidae; genus Peucedramus; species Peucedramus taeniatus. The sequence goes on from WBNO01031299.1 coordinate 43,870, forward strand.
GAATAACAATAGTACAGCTGTGCAGAGAATACACAATGATTTTACCTAATGACCAAATTAAAAATCAAAAATATGTGAACATTCAAAATTTTGCTAGTCCTGATACTGTAAACTATTGTTACTATAGTTCAGTAATTCTTGTCTTTGACAGGAAATTAGTTACACACAATAAATGGCAGATGGAGAACAGACCTGAAAAGCTGTTCTTAGATATTGGAAAATAAATTCAGCCATGATGTACTGATATCAAAGTCATTATTTTGGAAATAAAATGTTAATTCCTCATTACATGAACTGACTGACATGAAAACTTTATTAATTCAAAATTATTTTAGCATTTATGCCATCAAATACATTTAGGAGACACAAACAAAAGTAGCATTCCTTGGTCAGATAGCTTTGAGCAGTCAGGAAACATCAACTGGACAGTGGGACACTACTACATTACTTCTGTTAAATATTAAGATTTCTTTATTTTTTTAATAAAGCTTAATGATTTGTTTCCTCTTCTCCTGAAAAGATATTTTTCCAGTGTGGAATAGACAAGCAATGTATACTAGTGCAGGTGTTATACTGATATGTTTGGGGTTTTAGACAATTAAAAATTAGCAATAACTGCTTAGGCTTTACTAAACAAGACCTCAAATAAATGCATAATTCCACCTGATTTTCTCAAACTATAGCAAGTTGAAATAAAATTTGAAATCTCCTACTCCATTGCATTGCTTTAATTTTTTGAAAGTGTTGTTTTATAGTAAAACTTTACTGTGCTAAGTAAAGTAAAGTTATAAAACTTTAAGTTTTATAGTAAAACTTTAGCACAGTAAGAGTAAGAGCTACTCTTTAAGTAAGAGCTACTAGTTCAATCTTTATAAGGAGTGAAATACAATAAGGTTGAATAAAACATAAAAGTGATAAGAGTAAAGATGAATCACCCAAAATGGCAGGGATATCTTAAGCCAGATTTTTAGTGCCAGAAAAAGTGTGTGCATTTTCTGAATGGATCAAGGAAGAAAATTCCTACTGGGGGTGGTTTGATGTGGAGACATCACCTGGTTACTGGTTCCATTCCTACAAGTGATGAATTGTAAGATAAAACCAAACAGAAGTTTTGTGGCAAACTGAGGGGTTTTTGCTAAAGGCTAAGGGGGCACTGATGCAGACAAATAGAAGGAAGATGTTTGCAGAAGCTCAAGGTGGCCATCCCAGCAAATCATCCCTGTATGGAGCCCTGGGGATCTGGGCTCCTAGGGAAATCTACCTGAGCCAAGAGGATCCTGTGAAGCAGGAAGAGCAGTGAAGCAAGAAAATGTTAATGGCATTTATTACTCTATATATTTGAGCTATGCCAAAGGTGACATTTTGGTCGTAAAAAGACTTTAAAAGAGCATGGCTATCTGCTTTCTTTTCTGTATATTTTTTGTATATTCCCAGGGACCAGTTTCCTAGTGTACAGGAAGCAAGGTGAGGCATAAAACAAAAACAAATTCACTAGACTGTTTAGGCAACAAGGTCTGATTTGTCTTGATGGAGTAAGAGCAAGATTTTCTCCCTGTAGAATACATATTTGGCCACAGAGGACAAAACCAGTCCTGAAATATATGCAGATGCATATATTATCAGTCTTATCAGTCTCATAAGTCTGATACCGTGGGATTCAAGAGACTCAGTCTAAGGAACATCCACAGTGGGAGCTTTGGCATAACAAATAGGTCATTGAGGATGCTGTCATGGATGTCTACACTGACATGAATCTCTGGAAATAGATGTGATGGCAATCAACTAAAAGCAACATATTGTCCTTACATCTATGTCTCACTGCAAGACTTGCCAAAAATAATTTTGTACTCAAAACTAAGCCATTTTAGAAGCAGAGAATGTTCAAGAAGGAGCCAAGAGAGACAAAAGAGTGTGCTAACATGAGAAGTTGGAAAATTGAAGTTTATACTGTTCTTCAAGTAGAAAGTTAAATGTTAAATTGCATCCTATAAGTATGAGGAATTAGGTATAGGCATTACATGGTTCATGAAGAAATTTGTCTGCTTTTGATGTCCTCATTTTATTGTGCCTGAAAGTAAATCAGACTACCAGGGAAAGAGTGTGAACATCAACTAAGAAATAAAAATATTTACAATATTATAATTGCTAGTCTTTTAAATTGCTTCTGTTTTTACCAGATACGGAATTTGGGTTTTGGCAATACCAGGTGCAGATAAATGAAAGTCACATTCAAAGATTACATTGCAATTTTACTTTCTGGTAGATCAAAGTTCTCATCATCTGAGAGATCAATCAGCTACAGTGAAAAGACAAAATATTATCATGGGTCCAGAAAATTTTGTACCCTTTATGCTTCAAGACAGTATAGAAAATTGAATTTAGGCTAAGTTGAAGATAATGGTATAGTGAATCAATCAATTTAACATTCCAGTCCAGTGCAAGCATTGCTACATATTGGATCATGTGACAAGAGGGATTCTCAGGTCAGACTGCACAGTACAGGGAGGTTCCTGTAGAATAGGGCATGTGGTGGGAAACATGAATCACAAAATGGCATGAGCTGAGGCTCTCTCTGGAGACTACATTCTCTGCTAGCTGCTATGCACTGCTTCCCTTTCATGCATTGCATAAAATTTGTCAGTAGGTCGACCTTCTGTGTCTGGAATAGAAGACAAATTGTAACTGAACTAGAAAAGCATTACCTGCAAATCTTGAAGCTCAGAAATATGAGACAAACATATATATGTGAATTGTACATAATACTGAAGTTAGATCTGAAAATAAGTCTCTGTAAGAACAAGCAAAAAAAAAAATCTTGTGTCTTCTGTTTTACTATTCTATGCTATCAGATTGTTTTGGTAATTACATTCTGAACAAGTCATCTTTGGGGTGCAAGGAACTGTCCCTTCATTGTTCATTAACAGTGGTGCAGGTCAGAGAAAATCTACCAAAAAATGTGAAAATACAGATAGCAAAGGTAAATAAAGACCTAGTCTAGTTTAATTTAAATTGTCTCAAAATCTGTTCCAACCAGATTTGTTGTAGTTAGAAAATGTTGTATGGTTTTTGCACACTGAGACTGTGGTTCTGTTTGGATTATTACTTCCAAGAAACCTTGGGCATCCTTCTGGATTTCTCGTTTCTATAAACATGACCAAGCCACTTTCTCATTTTGCACAATGCTGGCTCATAAAGAACTTTTCACAGAGACTTGACATATCAGACCTGTACAAAACTGATTCAAAAACTAAAGAGCAATTAACAATAATTCAAGCAAAACTTAAAATATATTTTTAGCCTTTACGTACACCTGGAACTTTATAGTTCATAGCCCCTAAATTGTGCTGACCTTTCTATAACAGAAAAGATTTTTTTTTTAATGTAAAGCATGCAGTTTAAATGGAAAATGACCATGAGGAGTTCTTAACATTTTCTTTTCCCTTTCTCTGCTGGGAAAAATAAAATGTAACACATTCCAGCAGCCATTGCAAAAGAAGGCAAATTATTTTTATAATAGTTTTTCCCTACTTGAGAAAAATAAAAGAAACCTGGTTGGTAAATATGCTAAATGAAGCAATACAGAATTGTCCTCTTTTGTTATTGGTCAAATATCTAATTTTTTTTTTATTTTTATTTTTTATATGGCTTGAAAAATATATTTGAGATGAGCTGAATATCTTCCCAAGCCCCCCGATACAATTGACTAAATCCCCAGTGCCTGTCATGGGTTCATGGGTGCTTTGTTTTCTACATTTAGGAGCTAAGTGTGCTATTGAGGAGCTGAATACCACCTTATAAGAGTACTCAGTATTTTGTACAGGGACAACTGAAAATTGACATCTTTTCCTCCAGGTTCCTCCCTGGATCAGTCGAAATCCAATGCAGAAACATAATTGTGTTTGCAGGCACAGGCCCTGATGAGGTGCAGGAAACACGAGTTCATGCACAGTGGCACAAACTGTTGTCCACTTGCCTTCGAATGTGGACAGAAAAGCGGGTGTCTGTCTGCACCCTGCTGAAACATAATCATAATGAGCTATTCCAAACTTGCTATCTAGAAATTCAGCATACATACAAGACTTTATTAAGAGAGACTACATAACAGATTCAGGGTGTTTGCCTCACTGCTACTCCTGCAGATGTAATCCTGCAGTGTGGCTCATAGTTGTCCTGGGGTGACTCTATGATGCTGAATTGTAACCCCATTTGTCTGTTTAGCCCAGAAATAAGTTTTACACCTTTAAGACTGCTTCTGAAAGTGAAGGGGGGGAAAAAGAAGCACGCAGTTTGTTTTCAGAAATTGCACCCATTCCTCCACATTCCTTCTGGGCGGTGTTGTCTGCAGCATGGACATGCGGGAGAGAGCTCTCCTTTGCTTTTAGTGAATTTCTATCTATCTTCTCTAGCTGAGGCAGAGAAGTTCCCTGGAGTGTGGTTTTTCTTTTTCTTGGAACTGTTCAAACCTGCTCTAGACTGAAAAACCAGAAAAACGCAGGGAGCTCGTGCCTGTGGCCCACTGGGGTCCGGTGCTGGAGGGACTGATAAGAGACTGAGTGAGCCGAGCTACACTCCATGACATGGACTTTCTGAATTTGCCATCTCTTCAGAACACCAAGAGGTTTTATTGTTTAATATTATTCATTTTTTATGCTTGTGAATATTTTGCTTGTTTAATAAACAGATTTTTTCCACTTTTCTCCAAGGAAATCTTTTCCCAAACCAGTAGGGGGAGGGGCTTGAGTCTGCTTTCTGGAGGTACCCTTTTGGAGTTTCCTCCTAAATTTGCCCTAAACCAGGACAATAGTGAGAAATGATTTTCAGATGCTTATTGAATGCTCTGGCTTATAAAATAGCTTGTTTTGTCCCTGTTCCTTGATTCTGGTTCCTAGAGGCTGCTGCTCAGCTGATACTGAAACAGAGAAAGAGATATGTCTCTGCTCAGCTGCAGGTGTTGATATTTGTACCATTATCTGACAATGGGGCTTTGGCTGATGTGAGAGACTAGCTATGGAACAGGCCACTGCCTGAAGATCAAAGTTCAAGAAGGAAAAGTTCAAGGAAAATGAGTATTTTCACTTCACCTCTCCTCTGCCATTTTACAATATCACCATAAACTGAGCAGAAATTGCAGATGTCTAAAAATGTCCTGAGACCTGTCCTGTCCTGTACTTATGGGTACAATGAGTACATATAATTCTTATTGGATGTTTAACTTAGGTAGAGTTGTTGCACATGTGCAGAATAGTTGGTCATTAATGCCTTGAGTAGCTGATTGACTGTCAACTGCCACCTGCCTTCGGCCAGAATGCTGCAGAAAAATCATTTAACAAATTTTTGGAGAATCTTTCCTGGTGGAAATTTCAGAGAGTCCCAGGGATTCTCCTGTCAAAACCCACTGCTAGGCAGTACATGGGTGTTTCAGCATCTGCATCAATTACCAACCTGGGTGGAAAATCTTTCCATCCCAGAGATCCCCCTATGCAGCTAGTTACAACCAAAATTAGCATTTCACCTGTATAGATAAGTGTTTGGTGGAGGCTGATTATTGCCTTTCCTTAAGGAGTATTTCAATCATTCAGATGCCTTACTGGCTTACTGTGGAAGCTTATTTTTTTGATAAAAAAAGTGTCATTTAGAATATATGCTATTTATAATTAATTTATTTTGTCTGAAGTGAACAAAGTGCATTTGTAAATTTATGCATCTTCAGATGTTTTATTTTTGTTATACCTTCTCCAGAACCTTATGGCGCAAAATAATTAGAAAGAATAAAGAAAAAAAGAGACAGGATTAATTGCATTTATAAAGGGTGCCATTTCTTATTCTGATATTTGACATTTATACATTTTAAAAATCAATAGTTATATAGAAAAACAGTAGCTTCTGTGCCAATTTTTTACTTGAATGAATTGGCATACATGCCGGAGGATAGGAAACTTTATGAACTCTTTTTTTATGCTGCAGGATGTGTCTTGAAAATTTTGCAAAAATTATGCCATCTGGTTGTCCATTTGCACATTATCAACCATAAAGTAAGGTGGAATAAATGTAGTTTATTCAGCCTCACTAGATTCAAACTAAATCAAAAGCTCAATTTGTTTGATCTAGTAAAGTGTGATATGTCTGCTGGGATTGATTAAAGTAAAAATACTGAGTGCCACAATCATAGAGTATATTTCAACATCAAAGATGTTTCATTTAGTTCTTTGAATACAATATGAAGATAACAGATAAAACTATTCTGTAATGCTAAATCCTTCAGACCAAAAATGCCTGTAAATTATTTTACATACATAATAATTCCAGTACACTGGAGTGTCATGGTCTGACAGATTTAGGAATTTTTATTTGAAGTCATTAATAAAATAATGTCCATGATGCAAAAAATACTTTTCAGCATATTTTATATTACTACCACAGAATTACAGCACCTATCACCCATGACTGAAAGAGAGTATTTGTTGGAAAAATTATAGATTAATTGCCCAGCAGATATTAATTTCTATAATGCTACTGAAAGTGAAGCAGCTACAGCATAACCATTGAAAAACTGATCCATGTCTATCTTTGACATACCAAATTGTTTTATTTCAAATGTCAAATTCATAACATTGGAATACTTTCTTAATGTGAGCAGCTTTTCAGAACTGGAACTTTCTGAATTAGTTAGGCTTTTAAAAACCTAATGAAGTGGTTCTCAAGTTTATCTTTGGAAAGTGTATGTTATTTAGGATGGTATTCACGTCACAAATGTATAACCACCCAAAAGCTAGTATTGCAACTTGGCTAGATAAATTTAAAAAACATGCAAAAGAAACCCAGAATATCCACCCACAAAATAAAAATGAGAATTACTGTTTTTGATGCCTTGAAAATTTGGACCTAAAATTTAATTTGGTTTTGTTTCTTCATCAGAGAATCAAATGTATAAACTATTATTGTGAAAATGTTATTTACGTTCTTTTAGTTTTAGTATTTCAGGGGGTATATAAAATTTGAATATCAAAGGTTAAGGGTCTAATTTCTCCTGTGTTTAATTTAAAAAGAGGAGAACAAATTCCTTAGAAGAAACTTCTTCTTTCATCCAGCTACAAGATAAGTTTCTATAGGTTGGACTCTAGGCTATAATTCGGAAGAATCTTTGCATTATTTTTGGTTTCAACAATTTTGAAATATTGTGTAAACTATTAAAGCCCTCTTTTCACAGAAAGTGTGCAAAAAAAAGAATATTTCTCTGTATCACATCTTTGTGGAAAACTGAGAAGCGTGTAAGGCTAAATATGTGCTTAGCACCTTATTTCTTGCATTTATTTTAGGCTTTACATTGTGATGGTAACTATGACAGTTCTGTAGAACACAGGAACTGGTGACTATTTACTTTACACTCAAAAAATCAAATAATTTTCCAAGACTGCATGAACAACTACATTTGATACATAAACAGTCCATCCTCCTGTGCAGCAAAACAAGCCAGTGGGGAAGAAGACTGGCCTGTCTGAGCAGAGAGCTTTGACTGGAAAATATGAGTTTTGTGCTTTGGAAGGTCAGTTATCACCATGATGAATCTTCATCTTTTGTTTGATACAGAGGAAAATACAGTGACAAAGGATGAGAAAAAGGCTGAGGTACTTAATTACTTTGACTCAGTCTTCAAGAGTAAGTTGTTGTCAGGGTACCCAGCTCCCTAAGCTGCCAGTCATCCTAGAGAAGAAGGAAAAGGTGTGGAACAAAAGTCCCACAATCCAAGGAAAAGCAGTCAGCCACATACTACATCAGTTAGACACACACAAGTCTATGGGACCAGATGGAATACTCACATGGGTACTCAGAGAACTGGCAAAAGTGCTCAGTGAACTGGTTTCCATAATTTATCAACAATCTTGTCTAACTGAAGAAGTCCCAGTTGACTGGAGGCTGGAAAATATTATTCCCATCTAGAAGAAGGGCTGGAGGGAAGTTTTGGGAAACTACAGGTCTTTCAGTCTGACCTTGGCTCAGGATAATGTCATGGAGCAGATCACCTGGAGTGCTATGACACAGCATGCACAGGACAAATAGGAGTTCAGGCCCAGACACTGTGGATTTATGGAAAGCATGTCCTGCTTGCATCCACTTGGTGGATGTTGTTGACTTGGACTTTAGTAAAGCTTTTGACAAGATTTTCTCCTGGAGAAACTGGGTGCTAAAGGCTTCAATGGGTGTACACGTTGCTGGGTAAAACCTTGTCTGGATGACAAGGCCCAGAGAGTGGTGGTGAATGGACTGAAATCCAGCTGGGGGCCAGTCACTAGTGAGCTTCCCCAGGGCTCGGTGTTTGGGCCAGTTGTGTGTAATATCTTTACAAATTAACTTAGAAAGGAGATCAAGAACACCCTCAGTGAGTTTGCAGTCAACACCAAGTTGGGCAGGAGTGTTAATCTGCTGGAGGGTATGGAGGCTCTACAGAGGAATGTGGGCAGGATAGATCTATGGACCAAGCCCAGCTGTATGAGGTTGAACAAAATGAAGTGAAGGTGAGGACCTCCATTTGGGTCACAACCACCCCATGGAGCCCTACAGGCTGGGGATGGAGTAGCTGGAAAGTGGTCCAGAAGAAAAGGATCTGTGGTGTTGTTTGACAGCTGTTTGAACATGAGCCAGTGTGTGTGCTCAGGTGGCCAAGAAGGCAAATGGCATCCTGGCCTGTATGACCAACAGTGTTCCCAGCAGGACCAGGACAGGGATTGTTTCCCTGTACTTGGCACTGGTGAGGTACTGGAGGGTGTCCAGAGAACAGCAATAGAGCTGGGGAAGGGTCTGGAGCACAAGTCTGATTAGCAGCACCTGAGGGTGCTGGAGTTGTTTAGCCTGAAGAAAAGGAGGCTGAGGGGAGACCATATTGCCCTCTGCCAGAAAGGGGGTTGTAGGCGGGGAGTTGGCTTCTTCTCCCATGTAGCAAGTGATAAAAAAAAAAAGCCTCAAGTTATCCCAGGAGAGGTTTAGATTGGATATTAAGAAAAAATGTCTTCATGGAAAGGATGGTCATATGTTAGAATAGGCTTCCCAGGGGAGTGGTTGGGTTACCATTCCTGGAGGTATTTAAAAGACACATAGATGTGGCACTTAGTCAGGGACATGATTTAGTGATCGATTTGGCAGTTCTAGGTTAATGGTTGGGCTCGATGGTCTTAAGGGTCTTTTCCAACCTAAATTATGATGTAATCCTATGTGAATATTTTTGTAGGGCACTGCTTTCTGAAAACTGCACTTAAGAAACAAAACTGTAGAGAAATATTCCAAGTTTTGGACAGAAAGTATTGACTGAGTTTGTTAGCGGTCTAGGACAGGTACGTTTAAAAGTAGATGACTTTTGATTATAAAAATTTCGAATTTTCTATTAAGTAGCACAAATTTTAGCCATTAGACATAGCCACAACTGTTTTAAAATATGAAAGCACTGAAATACACTTTTAGGGATGCACCCTTAATAAATATGGGAAATATGTTAATTATGCCTGGCATTGGTTGCATTTGAAACTAGTAAGACAGTGACCTATTACAATGGTCTTGTCTCAGTTTATAAGGATTCCCCGCCAATAAGGACTAGAGAACATAGTCTTACACTCTGCCAGGGGAGGTTCAAGTTGGACATTAGGAGGAATTTCTTCTCAGAAAGGGTGATTGGGCATTGGACTGGACTGCCCATGGAGGTGGTGGAGTCACTAACCCTGGATGTGTTTAAGGAAAGACTGGATGTGGCACTTAGTGCCATGGTCCAGGTGAGATGGTGGTGTCCGGTCACAGGTCACACTCAATGACTTCAGAGGTCTTTTCCTCAACCTAACTGACTCTGTGATTCTGTGAGTACCCACCTAGCACTGAGCCAACACAGTGTGTTTGTACCAAACTGACCTACAGTCTGATTTATATGAAGTTTTTGTCAAATCTTATTTTCAGAATAATCCTTGCTCTTCATGGTGTTATGCTATTTCACAAAGACAATATTGTTTTTGAATTTGTTGGTCTTAAGAGATCAAGCCTTTCTTTCCACATTGTCTTCTGTCCAAATGAAAATAAATTCAAGTGATACTGATTCTCCTCTGTGTTAGTGGCTGAGGAAGGGAATGAAAAATCCACTTTCTGACACTTGAATTTATTTAAGACACAGAAGAAATATCCTTACATGTTATTAGCAGTATATCTCTATAAGAATAATTCATCTGAACAGTTTCTCATGGAGAAGTATGCTTTTACATTTTACAGAAGAGGTAATAAAATGATACATCTTTTGTTTTTTATGTCATCTCTCAGAACTTGTAAATATTTTAATTTAAAATGAACCAACCAACTCTAAACAAACAAGCAAATAAAATTGCCCACAAGAGAAGAAAATGTTCAAGGTTATTTTAAAATAATTTTTTTTAGTTTTGCTATTTTTTATTTAACTTTAGTCTAGGCTTATGAACAGAACATTGATCCTGTTCTTGTGACGTTGTCTTACTGTGATATCTGTCACACTCTGCCTTGCATTGGCTGTTCAAGTATAGCCTACTTGCTATATGTTAGGGAAGTCAGTTCTGCTGTCTGACATGAAATGGTTTGTATTTTGGGGTTTGAATATGTTGCTTGGATGCTTTGTGAGCCTAGAAAGGGACAAAGCAAACACTAGTGCTTTACAGCTCAGTGTGTTGTGTTGTAACTACTTGTTAATGCTCTGTAAGAGTAGGTACATCTTCTTCCAAAGGGAAACAGCTGAAGGGTTTCATCTGAAAGACAAAGCAGTGCAGATATTGAGGATAGCTGATAAAGGCATCCTGGCTAATGCTGAACTGACCTTGAAAACTTTTCCTTTACCTGCACTGTCATACATTGATATTAAATAACCTGAAACTGTCACCCATAAGCCAAATCTTCCTCCATAAATTGGGCACCAACAGTCTTGTACATACAGATGTTGACAATGCTGTTGAAGCCCATACTTCCTTCTGGTACCTGCCCCTTCTTACTCTGCCAACATTGGTGACTGCTAGTGTTTGCTGCCATACTTTGTGTGAACTGCCCTTTTAAAAGGGCTCTTCTCCTCCCTCACAACTTGAGATGATTACAGCTCCCAGTTAAATTATCTTCCTTGATACACCACAGAAAAATCAGATGTGAGTGGGGCTGCTAGTTTTTCTGATTACCTATCTCAACTTGGTAAGGATTTTCTGGGCCCTTCTAGCACCAAAGGGATGCAAGTCTTACTGAAGTCTCACTGCCTTCATTACCAATACAGAGATTCTCTTTTTGACATTAATTCATGTAGAAAGAAAAGATTAATCCCACTGAGAAATGTCTTGAGTAAGCTAACCCACTATAAATACAAAATTCCTATAACTGTAGAAAAAAATTACAATTTCACAGAATGCTCCACAGCCTGAAGTGTAAAATTTTGATTCCCATCAAAGGATATTCACTGGAAAAAGTTACCAAGTTTATAAGAATTTACCTTAACATACTTTTATGTCTCTTTTTAGCAAGATGAAATTGATAAATGTGATAGATGTTTTGAAGTGTTACTTATTTGAATATTATTTTGTTATGTACACATCACTTCCCTCTAACCACATGGTTCTGAGCCAACACCACAACAGTTAAGATCTCAACATGTAGTGGCAAAAGACAATTAAGTGGATAACTGAGGCTAAATCCGTTTTTTTCTAAACTATGAGATATTTTAAAATTGTAATCAGAAACAACAGGGAGCATATCTGGATATGCAACTGCTCTTCTTGAATACCAAACTTAGTCACATCAGGTGTATTGTATAATGCAGCAGATGTCTTGCTCCTTTAATATAAATAGAGAAGGCACTAATATAAATAGAGAAGGTCTGTGTTCTCTTTGGACTGGAATTCTCAACATGATCTATTGCTAAATAGTTCTCTGTTAGCTAAATGAGTTCCATATACATATTATGTGGTTTATTTCAAGATCAATGTCCAAGAAAGACAATACCTCCTCCAAAAGCTAAACAAAACAAGAAAAAAAGTACAAAACTCGATTTGTAAATTAATAAGCAAATTAAAGAAAAAGAAAGAAGAAAACACACCACAGCAAAAGACTGTGACTGCTAAATTTTTGACATTGTGTCTGTGTAACATCATAAATGTTAAGCAGATATAATGCAGCTTAAAATGAAAAAATTGCCATGACAGTAAAAAGCAGACTTCCACGCATATGTAATAGGAAGCTGCCTTTCATTAAGAACTGTAATAAACAAGCATGGCAATGATCCACACCATAGTCATCATATAAATGTTTGTCTCATAAAATTCCTCATTAGCAAAGACTTTTCATTCACAGTTAAAAAGTATAAGAAGGCTTATTAGTCCTGAATTTCCTACCATTCTACTATTTCAATACCAGAGTTGATAAAGCAGTCTAATATAAAAAAGACAAAGAAAGCTGTCAAAGGAATATTTTTTCCTTTTACCAGATGGTGCACGCCTAGCATGTTTAGTGATTTGAATTTAAATAAAGAGAAAAGAATATGTTTCTGACTACCTGAAAGCGGCAGAATTCTAAACCATATTTGATTTAATATTAATACAATATGTTTTACCAAATGATTTATTTGATGTACTGAGTAATTTATTTAATCCAGTATCTCGCACGTAATACATGACATAGCTACTGTGACAGACAATATATCTAATTCAGTAAGGCAAAAGTTTATTTCTACAGTTTTTTTGCTCTTCTGGATCTTCTAAATAAAGTTGTATTTTATTGGAGTATTGAATATTAATTTCAGTTTAACCAATTTCAAATCCAGTATTATGCCTATTAAGAAAAAGTAAACCTATCTCAAGAGTGAAGAGAAAAAAGAGAACATAACAGCCTTGTAAATGTGCTTGCGTACAAACCACTTGGCTTCAATATGCTACTCTTGATAAGTGATATTTTTAATTAGGAATATTTCAACAGCTGCGTGTATTCACGAAAATATCCGTAATTTTTAAAGTGCTTTGAATTTATATTCACATTTTCTTATTGCTCATTAGTTAAAAGTAATGTAATGAAGCTGAGGAACAAAAACATTGTCATGCATCTATTCACGTGCGCTGAATTGGCAAAGATATTTTTAATTTACCTGTAATCTGGAAATTGTCACCTAAACTGTTTGAAGTATAACTAAGACATAAACGATACATTTATAGACATCAGAAATTATGTCAAAAGATGAAAGGTTCTGGCTGCTATTCAGTAAGATTTTATCAATATATCCTGGTTCTTTGGTGCATTACTTATAAGCAAGTTGCATGGAATGACACATTTTGAAAGAACTTGTATTCTTTAAATAACATTTCTTTCTGATTAACAAAAATTTGTATAACAGAATTTTTTAAATATTTGAGATAGAAAGATGCTGGTCGAGAAACATGAATTTAGAGCATGAAAAACATTCAAGGCAGTAGGAAAGGGACTGTTAAGAAATTCTAACTGGGATTAGAAAGTTCAGTTTTGATAAATCACATTTTCCTTTAATGAGGTAGCAAAAATAAAGCATTTGCTGACTTTTTTTAAATGAGTTTTACTTCAGCCTTTGTGTATTGGCCTGAAATATGGCAAAAATACCTTCATGTGTAATTGAGAAAATTGCATCTCAGAATTTTTCAATCACAATTTCTCCATCAGAATATCAGCACAGGACTTCAAACATACAGCATCAAATCCTCTCTCCATATAACTCTAAAAAGAACTGGAATTAAGCGGAATGCAAGCTGTTGGGTCAATAAACTCATTCCACATCCACAATTGGATACAAGGCATTTACTATATTTTATCTGTGGAACCAGCACATTCAAACTCTGGAGTATTTCTGAATTTATTTTTTCCTTCAACTTGATGTCACTAAAAAAGAGGTGCATGGAAAGTCTAAGCTTAAGTCTCCATTGATCAGGGCTTAAAGATGGAGCACACTCCTAAGAGTGGGTTTGTTGAGGAGCTGTTTTTATGCCATATATTAATATCTACATACATTATATCTAGTTATTAGACTAAGTATTCAATAATACACACAAAGAAGCAAGACTCAAATCCCTCACCTATATTCTATAAAAGAAAAACTTAATGAAATTTTATTCATCATTTATAAGTCAGAGAACTTTTATTAACCTTACAATAGGTTCAAAAATTAAATTATTTACACAGAACTCAGAATCTTTCCTGCTGAAGTTGTGTCAAATGATTAAAAAAAAAGAAAAAATAAAGAGTAAAATCTAGTGCCAAAAGGGACTCTGAATCTCTGTCATGCTGCTTAGGAAGCTTTCCTAGAAATGGCAATTCTTGGCTGCCAGTCACTCTTCTCATTCTGTCACATATATTGCACTTCTGTAATTACTAGACCAAATCCTCTCAGGGGAAAAAAGGAACTGAGTCAGATTTTCCTAATAGCTGAGTGAGCGATTAAATCACTATACTGAAGAGGGGAAGGGAAATCACAAATATACCATTGTCTTCTTTCTGCACTTGCTTGCAGGAATATTTAGATACTGACATATTTTAGGCATGAGGTAATACTTTGGCTACTCAATGAAACACTGTTCTGGAGGATGACCATGGAAACCTGAGAAAATTTGGTGATAAAAATGAAATATACAAAATCAAGCATTCTTTCTCAATGGTTGTTGGGCAAAGCCTTTTTCATATCCTAATTTTGGGCACAAGTAACTGAATTCTTATAAAAATCCTTCTTAGGCTTTTCTGTTAATTTTTGCTATTAGACCTTGTTAAAGTGATGCAATCAGGCAGCAGCATCTTCTGGTTCATTTAGATATAACCGTAGAAATAATTCTTTAAAATTACTTAGAAAAGGCAGGAAAGCCTCACATATAACAGCTTTTGGAAAATGGTGCTTTCTACAGGCCAGTGGGTTAGCCTGCCAGCTTGCAGTTTCCATCTCATTTAGTGTTATATATTCTTCATGTAACCCTTAATCACAGGCAAATCCACCCAGGCACAGAAACCAACCAATACTGAAAAAGAATAACATATCCTGCTAAACATATATACAAAATCTCCAGAAGATACTTTTTAAAATACCAGACTTTTTAATAACAATTTTCAAGATTTCAGAAGACTAATGAATGCTTTGAATGTTTGAGCAATGCCTGGATGACAATTAATGTTACTGAGCTTCCATTTAGTAAGTGAATGATAGTTTTATTTACTTTTATTTCTTGCAATAAATGAACTGAAATCCCTCAATTATTTGGGACAGTTAGAACATACATACAACAACATTGTACAACAATACACATATCATCTCCCTATGCTTTATAAAAAAATAAATTGACAATCCATTTTTCCTCCTTTCAGCTAAAGGGGACTTTCTGCATTCAAAAATCTCTTCACTAAACATTTGCAAATTGGATGTTCCTATGGACTAGTATCAATGAAATAATCCATTTTACTGTGTAATTGTATTTGATAGGTTATACTTCACACAGATTTTTCTGTCCTTTAAGCAGTGACTTATACTGTAGAGTTGTTTTTCTGAAATCAATGACTGTATATGTAGCACAAAATAATACTTAGCACCAGTAAAGCTTGAAAAAGCTAGCAGATAATGACTAATATATTTATTTTTATGTCAATGCCTGTCTGGAATTAATACAATAAAAATTAAACTTTTTAAACAATAAATATATCAATTTGAAAACAAATGTACTCTATGTGCTTACTGCTCCTGAGAAAAAGACACTTCTCATTTCTTTCTTTGTATTTTAAGTGCTGCACACTTCTGATGTGGTCTAAGAATTATTTTTTCTCTACTGAGAGACAGAGAGTCCAGCCTCTAGCTGTATAAACTTTTACATTAGTGATGTTAATATTCTGCTACCAAAGCAACTAAGAGAGGATATGCTTTCATTGACATTTCCCTTTGAAGTGAAATCCTAAAGCTTTAATTTTTATTAATGCAAATCCTTGCTAAAAAATAGCTTATCTGTGGTCACATATGAGGCACTATAAGATCTAAAGACATCATTGCTTTCAGACTTCAGTATTAAACAGCTTCTGCCTGCAATCACACCACCTTAGGCTCTGATAATGTTGGCTTTTATGATACAGAATAGGCAGGGACTAACTGCTACTTGAAAAGGAGACTTCCAAATAAAATCCTAAACTTCTAGAAGTTGGTGAAAGAATGATGAAGTGCTTTACAGAATAATAACCTGCAGAGCACTTAAATTTCAGGAAAAGCTCACAAAAACAAAATTTTATGATGGCTGGGATACTGCAAGGTTGACAGAAGAAGATAAGGAAATGGTGGTTTCCCAATGAATACATTACTTGCAAATTCAAAATTACATGTCAGAAAGTTGTGATGTGTCCTGGCTACTTTTTACTGCAATAAAATAAAATAAAATAAAATAAAATAAAATAAAATAAAATAAAATAAAATAAAATAAATCTTTATGACTTTCATATGGTTAAAATAAAAACAAAGGTCAAAGACCAACAGCTAAATCAACATCATGTAAAGACACAATGTAGTTGTCAAAAGTTGCATTTTGTAGAATAGGGTATAGACACACTTCCTATCAGATTCTGTGTGCAATTCTTTTTCATCAGATACAAAAGTTTGCAATTGTTCAGGGCATTTTTCCAACATTTTGCAAAATCCTCTGGCCTGCTCCTTAATGAGAACTGCTGTTACACTGTTTCCCTGCATTTGCCAGTCTCACCTAGATGCATTCTACTTCTCTGTGACTTTACAAATATTTTAAAATATGAAATTTATTCATGCAAAATAATAGAGGCAGATTGAATATTGGCCTCTGGAAATTAAATTTTCTTCCAACTTCATTACATCAGCTGAATTCTGCAATGACCTCTCAGCTATGTAGACCCGATTAACCCACAGAAGTCCTGTCACCCTAAAGGGTGACTGCACACATCTGGCAGCAACCCACCATGTACTTTTCAGTCAGCTTGGAATATGGACAGACTAAACATTTTCCTAATACAAAGAACAAAATTGATAAGCCAGTATCTATTCTTCCAGATGAAGAGTTTCCTCTAGCACGACTATTATCAGCTCTGTATTAGAAGCAAATAAAGCTATCACTCACTTGCTCAATGGGAAGTTCAGTAACATAATGACAAATTTATGCTAACAAGTACTTGTTTGTCTAAATTATGGCTGTAAACCACTAAACCTTTATTACAAGGATCAGATACATTCAGGTCGTCTGAGAGGGCTGGGTCTTTCTGACAGAATAATAATGTTTTATGGTCAGCTGTTACACAAATATATGTGTTTAGTGTTTTACTGAGCTACACAGTCATTCTACATGAAGAAAAGAGCAATGTGCTTTTTATTCTCTCAAGTGTGCTTAGAAGGACATTTCCCAGTAACTTACAGCTTTTCCACAGGTGTTGCAGCATTTTGTTCCTCTGTGATACAGTTTTATACAGTACTTCATATATGAGAGCTTGAATCGTACAGTCTCTGAAAGAAACAAGCTATTTTGAGGTACTTGCTCATGATCTAGTGAGTAGAAACACAATGATCAATATTTCTTTTGTAGGATGTACAATGCATGCTAAAATTGTCTTTGAATGAATTGTAATAAATTCAGAATTTTGACAATAACAAAAATCCTCAAGTGACACAGTACCTTATGAGTAGACAGAGATGTAAAATTCAACAAAAAAAACCAAAAAAACCAAAAAACAACAACAACAACAAAAAAAAAACCTAACGGAAAATATCCCAAAACATTACCACTGCTAGAAGCCACAAGTGTCCAACCATGCCTGTAAGTGAAGAGATTCACACAGTTAAAATGATCTCTGACTTGGGTAGTTCTGCCTTGGCATATTGTCCCAGACTTCTGTGAGACTAACTTTCTGTAGTTCCAGCTTCAGAAACATGTTGTAATGATCCTATAACAAACTGATCTACCTCCTGTAAAAACAGAAAGGGTGATTAACAAGAATAGTACCCCTCATTTCTTCCTAAATTAAAAAAAACTCTCACACACTTGAAGATTTAGTCAAACTCATTCAAAAGAAATATATCAATGTCACACCAGATTTATAATAAACACAGTGAACAGAAAAGACTTTCTATCCTTGTTTTAACAGCTATTTATGCTGCAGCACTTATCTTGCCACTTCCATTTCTGTCTTGCTAACATGTTGCCTAGCTCTAAGCTCACAGATATATAGCTGTTCCTTAAAGACCTGTGTCACTACAAACGTTTTCAAATATGGTTTTAGGAGAGGGATTTGACCTTAACACACTTTGCCAATATCATCCATAGTTCAGAGGCTGAAGGTGAAAACTAGTTAACCTTCCAGTAACACATGCTGTTCTCACTTCTGGCAATATGTTACAGCCCTGGCTTGGTGAACAGTAAATTTTAGTAGAAAGTCCTATTCAAGAGCTGGATATATTTAGCATGCTACTGGGAGCTCTGTCCAAATGATACATTGAGTCATTGGAACAAGCATTACAGAAGCTGATTTAGTGGTAAATATAAGTTAACACTGCAAATACTCTCCAGAAAGACAAAGAGCTACTTTCTACATTTTTTTTCCTAAAATTACTTTGCAACCCCTGCTTGTAGTTCAAAGGTCTAAGTTTCTTTGCATAACATATATGTTATGTATGCCAAAAGCTTTAGCCAGGAAAATACTTGCTGAATTGACTGCAGTATCTGCAGTGATACCATTCTATTCACTGGTAAAGTGCCATTCTCATATATGGAGAAAAGCTCTAGGAGAGCAGGTACTTTGTTAAGGTCAACTTAATTTAAACATACCCATTCCTGACATGGGAACTTTGAATTGTGAAAGATATTAACTGTTGTATTATTACTAATTAATATGGTGGGGGTGTTGATTGTTGAGAAGCTCAACACGAGACAGCCACATGAACTTGCTGAAATGCAACCATACGTGTCCTGGGCTGCATCCAAAGCAGTGTGGGCAGCAGGGTGAGGGAGGGCATTCTGCCCCTCTGCTCCGCTCTGGTGAGACCACACCTGGAGTGCTGCATCCAGCTCTGGGGTTCCCAGCACAAAAAAGATTGGTTGGAGCAAGTCCTCCTGAGGAGGGCCATGAAGACAATCAGAGGAGCACCTCTCCTATGAAGACAGATTGAGAGACTTGGGAGGAGCAGGGAGAAGGAAAGGGAGAAGGAAAGAGTACAGGGTGAATTTACAGCAGCCTTCCTATCTAAAGAGAAATGTTCAAGAAAGCTGAAGGGGGACTTTTCACAAGGGTACGTAATGATGGGCAAGGGATGATAGTTTAAACTGAAAGAGAATATAGTTAGATTAGATAGTAGGAAGAAATGTAGCACATGAGTGTCATGAGGCACTGGAATAGGTTGGTCAGAGAAGCTGTAGTCGCCTCAGGCCAGGCTGGGTGGGTCTTTGAGCAAGCTGGTCTAGTGGAAGGTGTCCCCGCCCATGGCAGAGGAGTTGAAACATGATCCTTAAGGAACCTAAACTATTCTGTGATTTCATGATCTAACACAGCAAGTTAGGTATGAGGTGTGCTGTTCAATATACCTAAGCAAAACAGAAGCTTTCAAAAATACCTTTGCATGCCAATCTGCTTCATGTTGTTATCTAATGTTAATATCTTTTAAAATATTACTGATGGCTTTTCTACATAAACGGTAATTTTGCCATTTAGACATTTAAATATTATTACTTCTGCATTCTTTGAAATTTGGAAGTGAGTGTGTGTGTGCGTGTGTGTATGTGTGTGACATACAGTATGTCTTTATATAGGAGGAAGATATGATTGAATATCCATGACTAGTGTACAATTGGGAAAAAAAAGTTAAATTACACCTTTAATGACTAGATATTATGGAATTAAAAAATTATTTCTTATTCTCTTTTATATAAAAATAAGGTGGGTTCCTGTGGGTGTTTTAAAATCTTTTTTCCAGCTTTAGTGTTATCAACAAACAAACAAATTCAAATGAATACAGACATTAATTATCAAATTTACATTAATTGCTCTCAGCAGACAAAGATAATTTTGATCACATTTATGCTGAACACTTATGAAGAAACCTAAGAGATTGACAGGAACGACAAAAAGCCAGAATGTAACCTATCATTTTTATAGCCTAGGTTATTTTGCTGCTATAAAGAACAGATATATGTCTTCACTCGTGTTTAAGTATGCAAACTTAAAAAAAAATTAAAAATTGTAGAAATTAAAAAATTTGTCTGCACAGATTAGGAAATTAGGACTTCAGAATTCACGCTTTTTACCCCTTTATGGTTTTGTGCTTGATGGTATTGTGGAATTCTAAGCAGAAATTTAAAAATAAAATCATAGTTAATTATAAGTCTACATTATTTCTATGATATTATTTCTGTTCATTAAGAATAAGCAAGAAAATGTTTGAGGATTGTTTTTGTTTAATTTTCTATAGAATTTGCCTGGGATTTTTTTTTCAAGACTTTTTCTCTTGATTATATGTCAGACATTGGTTGTGAACAGAAAATCAGTTCACATTGCTAAGTCAGTTTCCCTCTATTCTTACTAAGCATTCTGACTCTTCAAACTCAGCTTCCTGAAAACCTGCACAAATCTGATTAACTTCAAATTAATTTATTTTTTTTCAGGTAAGATTTGGCTAGGGAAAAAAACACCAGGACTAATCAACCACCATCATTGCAGACTGACTTACAGTGTAGGTATTATCTCACCATCATTGTCTTGGACTGCATGTGTTTGATTTTTATTTGTTATGTGTTCTAAGCATTTTCTGTTAGTTTTCTAAACTCATCTTTTAGCATAGACAATATTCCTTTAGCTATTAAATCCACAGTTTTGAGGTCAAGTTTGAAATTTTACTTGGAGACCTTGTTTATTTTTGCCAGGCCAACTTTATACTTTAACCACCATTAGCATATATTTAAAAAAGAAATTAATAGGTTTGTGAAGAAATAAAGTTTACAGCTAAGATAATTTACAAAATGTTTGCCAAAAACTAAAAAAAAAACCCAAACAACTGAACAATTACAGCTGAGTGAAGTCAAAATTTTGGATTAAATTAATAATTTCATGGAAGTTGAAAGAAGTAGAGTGCTTTGACATTTAATCACTGCTTTCCTAATTAAATTTAAATCAGGAAGAGGAATCCAGATTCCTCTCTTCTCAGGCAAATGTCCAACAAACCAGACTACTCTGATGTTATCCCTCTCATTTAGTAGCATATCTGTTGCATTAAGCTGCTTTGAATGTGCTTTGATTCAACTTAATTTTCATTCCTTGGTAAAGATTTTTTTCTATAAAGCACCATACATCTCAAAGTACTTCTTATGGAATTATTATGGAATTGCATCCATTTGATGACTTCAGCTTCCTTTTCATTTTACCTGGTCCAAGAGCCACGTAATCAAAACTAAAGGCCTATTTTCTTACATTACTGAAAATTTTCCTGAATTGATTTGCATCTGATATTTTTTCCCTGTTGGTTCCATGTTCACATTATCTCTCCATATCTACATTTTCTAATGCTGTATAATCACAAAACTCCCCATGTTTCTCTTTGAAATTTTGATTTATGTCTTCTAATGAAGTGTTCTATGAAGTTTTGTTTTGTTCTACTTTGCTCTCAAACTCTAACATTTTAGTGTCACAGAAGAGTAATGATGGTTGTAACAAATCTATGTTTGAACCCTTATAAAATGTCAGTTGCTTAGTCAACTGAATTTTTTTGATTTTTATTGATTTGTCATCAATAACACATGCTAAAATCCATTCCAAAGGTTTCATGATAGCTCATCATGCCTCTTAGAACTCAATGCTGCACAAAATATAGTAACTAATATTCCAATCATATTTTCTCTTATATGTCAGTGTTAAAAATGATCCTTCAAAGTTAAAAGTTTTCTGAGGTTTAAAAAATATGTTGTTGTCAATGTAATTAGAAGTTAAAGAACTTTTAACATCTTATTAATGACTGATATTACATAGATGCAAACATTGCAACCAAGCATTTACTTTTCCTTTCTTGGATCAGTCAACAGAATTTTGTTTGCATCACGGAATTCTGTGTGATTCTGTGATTCTCTAAAATGTATGGGTATACACAGGAAGACTGATGTTAAATTTTAGTCACACTTCTTAGCACATCACTAAGGCTGGATAGCATTGAAAGCAGTGAGAGGGTAAGCAAGATAAGAATACTTTGGATAGCCAGTCTTTAATTCCCACTCAGGTGAGAACTGAGATGCAAATCTTTTAAGCAGGCCAGGGAGGTCACTAGTTTCTTTGGTATTTGTCTTAGTTTCATTGATATTAACAGATCCTAAAGGTGTTGTATATCAGCTCCAAACCTCCCTTGATGTTTGGTCCCATTGATTCCAGAGGAGGGCTCAAATCTTCGGGAAGCTAGAAACTTGCACTTTGTTGGTAGCATGCTAAAGATAAATGCTCTTTCATTGATTGAGATTAATCATACAGAATCTCTATGGATTTTTCTATCTTCTGTGATTATACATAACACTTTGAGATGACCTTAAAACTAGGAGAATCCTACTGTAATCACCTACTTGCCACTATCATTTAAACCAACACAAAACACTTCACAAAGCTCAAAATGTGTGGATTTCCTTTCAGAGGTGCAATGAGACTAGTGAAATACTTTTGTGATTTGCATTGAACTTAAACTCTATTCTCACTACTATCTGCAAATCCACTTTAGAACACATATTCCAGTGGAATATTTAAGGGATTTTGAAAATTCATCCCTGTGGGGATGAAAGTTACAGCCAGAACTAGACCTGGGTAAAAATATTTAATAAATGTGGGCAAATCCACCATGTATAGTTCTTTCAAACAAATACTGATTTTGTAATTTTGTTTACGTGCAATTTTTTTTATGTTGATAAGTCAATCAAATAAAAATATCAAAATTGAATTGGCTGAATTCAATATACCAGAAAAATATTGTTTTCTTGTTTAGCTAGTCACTGTATTGATGTATCTTTTAATTAAAATGTGACAACAAAACTATTTCATATTTCATCAAAAAATTTTATCTTTAAAAAACAAATTATATAAATGTTTAGTGCATTTTGTTTTCATACATTTTAAGATGATTTTTAAATAATTCCTTTCCTGAGATATGTTAACTGCTAATAAATCAGAAAGCCTGTTTCTTGCCCAGTTCTCAGTTTAAAGGTATGACTTGTCCCCAGTCTGACTGAAGGCAGTAAACAAACAATGACCACTGGCAGGCAGCAACTATAGTCTATAAAGTGGTTTAAAGGGGTTGGTTAAAATAAAATAATATAGTTATTTATCACATTTTTGGTTTTTTTTCATATTTAATTTCTGATAAACCAAAAGAACAATTCTAAAAGATTTTCTAGTTGGAACCAGAAGCTGAAGAGCAAAAGAGCTATATAGAGCTAAAATGAGTAAAATTAATAATGGAAAATGACAATCTATTTCCTGAATTCCAGTGAAAATAATAAAGCTATTATATGGGCAAAAGATAATTTTAGACTACACCGTGAATATTTAAGTAAAAATGACTGGGCATTCTTGTCCCCAGTTTCACATCTGGTGTCTTATTTTCATACATGAATTTGTCATTTTATGACACCCACTTATAGAACTTGACTTGTCTACCACAGCCCAGAATATACACAGAAATATTTTTTGGCAGAGTCTTATACATCAAAACCAAAGAAAAATATCGTGACCATAAAGTTTTTGGTAGGGCAGAGAATTATTCCCTGGCTGGTTCTACATGATGATAATTTCCATATAAAAGCAAAGAGATTGCTATTATCTAAATTACCATTTTGTATATATTCAATTGCTTCCGCAGCCTTGAGAAGTTGAAAGATGTACTCAGTTTTAGCACCTTATAAACATTAAATTCATCAGCTGTGATAAGAGCATGACTGGAGATTTGCTACAGACCACTGAAGCATTTAACAGGTATTCCACTAACCTTTCTGCTCCATCTGAACCTGAGCAGCCTTCTCACAGTGCAATCAATGAAATGAGCCTGCCCATTCCTAATGACTGCTGCAGGGATACAAAGTTCTGAGTCCTGAAATACTACAAATGCTGAAATATGTCAAGTTTCCAGATATCTTTGAAGACACTGGTGGTATGCCATCATCTGAGGTTTTGCATTTCTACCTGGCAAATTTTCTGCTGCAAAAAAGTACAGAGAATGAAAGCTAAGTAATTAAATTATAATTAACATCATGCATTAAATAGATCAGTGATGAACGTCAACATTTTAATTTTTATGATTTAAAAAAAAAAAAGGCACCTAAAAGGGTCGTGGAAAAACTTTTGAAACTTTTAGATAGGAATTAATTTTGTCATTCCATTGATAACAAGCTCAAAACATTTACAAATAAAATGTCATTAAATTTTTCTTCTATACATAAGAAAGTAATTTTTATTCAATTATGCTTGCTTCTCTTCATTTATTTAAGATTTTTCCATGCACTTAGTTATTCAGGCCTCCTTGAGGTTGATGATATAATTTTGCAGGGTTCAAGGGAAAGAGAACTTGGTCCTTTTATGATGCAAAACAAGAATGGAGTAGAAGAATGAAGAATGTGCTTTCACATAATTTGATAAAGTACTAGATATGAAATAGTAAACACCACTGGTAAAAGATGATTGTATCTACAACAGGCCTCACAATCAATAGGATCATGCAGAGCAAGTCCAGAGGAGGGCCATGAAGATTAGCAGAAGGCAGGAGCACCTCTCCTGTGTAGACAGGCTGAGAGAGCTGGTGTTGTTCAACCAGAAGGGAAGAGTCCAGAGAGATCTTATAGCAGCCTCCCCATACTTGAAAGAAAGCCAACAAGAAAGCCAGAGAGGGACTTTTTACAAAGGCATGTAGTGACAGGACAAGAGGTGAGAGCTTTAAACTGAGAGTAGGTTTAGTTCAGATATTAGGAAGAAATTTTTTACTGTGAGGGTGGGTGAGGCACAAGAACAGACTGCCCAGACAAGTTGTTGCTGGCTCATCCCTGGAAGTGTTCAAGGTCATTTTGGATAGGGCTTTGAGCAATCTGGTCAAACCTGGTCATGGAAGGTGTCCCTGCCTGTGCCAGGGAGATTGGAATGAGGTGATCTTTAAAGTCCCATTTGAAACCAACTCATTCTATGATTTAACACTGAGATTGATGCTTTGTACTTATGAATCCATACCAGCCTGGGTGATAGATACAATACAGAAAGATACGCAGTAACTGCAGTAGAACACATTTTACATAAACTTTATTCCTTAGATAGCAAAGAGGATAATTTAATACAGAAAAACTGAGCTACATCTTTCCAGCAATTTTAAAATTTATTTTTTATTTCATAAAAGTTCAGGATTCTTAAAATTTGACATTTTTATTTTTGCATCTTTAAAAATTGTGCTATTGACATTTTACAATAGGAACAAAGTGGCAAGGCATAGTAAAACCAACAAACATTAAAGCATCAATACAAACAAAAAAACATAAAAAAACCCAATAATGAATACCTGATGTTAAACTATTACATAACTTTTGTCAATTTTTCAAGAATACCTAAATTATTTTTCAAGTTTAATTCAAAGTCAGTATGACTTTGTTTTTCAATGATTAATCTCTTTTAAAATTGGAGTTCACATCAATGACGAACAATTGAACATGATCTAGAAATTAATCACAATATCTTAGCATTCAAGAGAATCAGCAGATCCCTTGGCCCAGTTGTTTTCACACAGCTTGATGTCAGAATTACTGAGGTAAATTGTTTCTGCTTGTGGTTTTTTGGTTTTTAAAGCATTAGACCATTTTTCACTTTCTCCATCATATCTTTGTTTTTGACCATTGTTACCTTACACAGTGGTCCCACAGGATCCATGACCTAGTTCACAGCTTGAAAGAACCCAAACAAACACAGGCAAGTCCTCAAAATTGGGACAGTTCTTACCTAGAGCATCGCGCACCACATGCATGCACAGAGAACAAAGATTTATAAGCTCTGAGACCTAACTCATCATCCATGAGCTAAGTTGTGCTCAGGGGTCTTCAACAGAAGGTTGCTTGTGACATTTATTTGTGGTTCCCAGCTCTGCCCCACTTCTGTTTGTAGAAACAGCAGCCACAGGTCAGCTCTGTGACCCAAAACAAAGGTAAATTAATGTCTCTGAGAGTTTGGCACACGTAAGCCAAAATTTCCAAAAGGAAAATGTTTTATCCAGTTCTTCATTCTTACTTCGTGTATTTACCATACTCTTAAAAAACAGAAAAAAAAATTAAAAATTAAGCAGTCGTATTATGAATGCTGTTGTTTTGTTTTGTTTCCTGGTACTTACTGTACAAGTCAATAAGTTAATAAATGCCATCCTGGTGTGTTCTGAATACACCACTGTGGTATTTTTAGTGATGTAACTTCTTAGGTTGGCTATCTTTGAAAACTCCTATCTAGATATTTGCTAAGTAGTCTTCACTCCTGTGCCCTTTATCTGAAATTCAAAACATAAGAGATAATTTTATCATATTTTTTAAAGAAATTCTTTTGGATGGGGAAAAAAAAGACACAACAATAAGAAGTTGTTAACAAGTCGAAAAGGTGAGCCAGTGGCCCTGTGTTTGTGCAAATGTTACCAGGTTTGATAAAGTGGATTTTTATTATACGGATTAATTATTACATTGATAGTTTGGAAGGTGAGGGAATAGACTTTATGCTTGCCAAATGAGAGCTGCTCTAGCAGACTTTGTGGCATTACATGAACTAAGCCCTGTGCAAACTGAAACATCTCAGTGCAGAGCTAACAGCAAGTCCAGCATGAATTCATCACATCCTCTATCCACTGCTCCAATAAATTTAACTTGTGTTTTAATACAGTGTGCATTTTCTATTTCCTCAGTATAGCTAAAAGATGTTTTTCTTGTCATTTTCTGCCACATGCCATTTTTTTGAACACATATGGGTTCACAAATGAATATTGCCTTGCCCTTTTCATTCTTTTTGCAATTTCTCTTTAATTCCTTCTTTTAATTTTGCTTTTGATTTCCTAAAAGAATCAATTGTTCGTTCAAAAAGTCTTGAAGAAAAATAATTGCAGTCTAACCCAATCTTCTGCAACAGAAGAGAG
The DNA here is from genome assembly GCA_013400575.1 of Peucedramus taeniatus. Lineage (NCBI taxonomy): Eukaryota > Metazoa > Chordata > Aves > Passeriformes > Fringillidae > Peucedramus > Peucedramus taeniatus. The sequence goes on from WBNO01031299.1 coordinate 70,994, forward strand.
TTCCCTACAATTTAACTTCCAAACTTGCCTCTTATTCCAAAGTTTCATTTGAACAAGTTTTACCGCATCTTTCAGAACACTGTGCTTTATAGATTTTACTTTGAATGTTTAGCCTAATTTTTCTTCTGTTCCTTCATTTTATTCTTCACTTATATCACTTCTGTTCTGGCACTTAATTATGCTCTTTTGTGATTCTTAACACAAATTCATTCTTTCATTTGATATTTACACCTTCCTAATACACAAACACTTATATCTGTCTAAATCATCATTTTGCAAATATTTAAATACATTTTCTTAGTAATTCTTCATTTGTCTGTCCTTAAAACAATAATTTTTTGTGTTCTTTAATTTCCTTGTAATTTTCATGAGTAGTATTGAATTGCACATATTTATCCCCCTGTATTTTGGTGGTCAGTCACCTTTACTCTCTTAATATTAGGATAATAACTGGCATTCTAAATTATAAACTAAAATTTAAAAGGCAAAGCAAATTTTTGCATGCACAGCTGTAAATGTTTTCTCTACACATCAGACTTCTCAGTTTCCCAGTTAAGTAACAGTCCAGTACATCTGTACTTAGTAATATCAAGCAACAAAGCTTTCTTTTACTTTGGGGACAGTAGGCTTCATAGCCACCATTTAGATTTTGAAAACACTTTGTTTTTTTTCCATCTTAATAAAGACAGACCATGACCTACATTTGCAATAAGAGTGCAGTGCAACAGTAGCATATTTCCATGTACATATATTTTTCTACAAACACTTAGAGAAACTGTTTATTTGTGGTGTACTTGTGGCCTGCAGAGAAGCCTGCAGTGGGTTTTCACTGAATAATCTGTCTTGCAGAAAAAAAGAAAATGTGCTGTTACCTGGAATGAGGATGGAAAGGGGAAGATAACAACTATAAAGTCTTCTAAGAGGTAGTGACCACTTTTCCTGTATTTTCCAAGTTTTAACACCTAAATTGTCCTCTGTACATGGATTTGACTTGAATTAGATTTGAGAGACAAGAAAGCCCGGGGCAAAACTGGAGTAGAGCTGTAAACAGATTCTCAAGGGAAATGAAGGGGTATGAAAATTCTCTGTGCTGAGGATTTCTAGTGGTGAAGAGATGTGTTCCTTGACTGTGAGTTATATTTGAATTAAGGCTGAGAGAAAGGAAATTTTAGAGCTGTTGTCACAGGGGTCTGGGAAACATTTTCCCAGGCTAGCCAGGACTGGTATTTAGGTTATCTTCTGAGGAATAATTTATTTCTGGAGAAAGTGGGTACCCTGGACTGTGGCTCAGCCAAGCTTTATGCCCAGGGCTGAGTTGGATAGTCTGGAGTTTTGATGGGAAGGGGCTGGGACGAGTCTTCTAAAACAATCTAAGGCTTGATGCTTGTGTCTAGGCTGAAGGGTGTCTGTTCCAGGTTTGGCTCTTGCTTTGGGATCAAAGGATTGATCTCCACCAGAAGTTTTATCACCTCATCCCTATCTTCCCTTGTGACTCTCTCCTAAAGGTGGCACACAGCAGCTGCACAACCAAATGTCAGTAACTGTTATAATGAGGTGCAGACTACAGCTTGGTGCACTGGGACAACTTTCCACTTACATATTTTTTACTCACACGTAAAGACATAGCAGACATCTCGTCCGTTCACGGACCTGTATGGCAACTAGCAACCCAGATTTTGCTCGAGGTGCTCAAGTTCTCAGATTAGTCATGTTGCAGCTTGGACTGACTGAAAAGGAGCAAGAAGGCGACAGTGATAAGGCCTTTTAAAAGGTAGTAGCCTTTTTTTCCCCATTTTTCTAGTATATAATGACTAGGTAAAATCATTTTGTGGGCAATATCCTGATAATAAACAGCTCCAATTCTTGTTTTATGTTTCTTCTTTCTATATTCTTTTGTATCTTCTTTATATTATAAAAGCATATATACACATAAATCCACAAACATCTACTGCCAAAATATGCACAACTTAAGATGCATTAAAATTATAACTGTCAATAGGTGTTTGAATTCTCCCATACTTAAGTTCAAATTCTTTCACTGAGCTGGAATTAGGAAGAACATTTTTCTTTTGATGGTGTTATATATAACAGAAATTTAAAGATAATTAAGTGGTGCTCTGTAGCACTTTGTAGCGGAATACGGTGAAATATTTTTCTTCTCTTTCTGAAACGTCAAAAATAACACTCATGAGAGCTATAAGAAGAGTTCAGTAAATTAATTGTTTGTGTAGGATAACAGGAATCCTAAGAGGGCAAAAATATTTAGCCTTAGCTTTGACTGGAAGAGTGTTATTTTACATTGCTTTGTTGTTGTTGTTGTTGTTAGGATTTTTTGTTTGTTTGTGGTTTTGGTTTTTTGCTTTAACATGGTTAGGTAAGCTGGAGTAATATTCTCAAAATGAAAAATTTGTTTCTAAAGCAACCAGAACTTATTCACTCTTTGCTCCTAATCAATGCTCAAAGGTTAAAGGGCTTTCTAACACAATGGAAGAAAATTAAAAACAAGCACAAATCTATCAGTCCTGCTAAACGTTGCATTTATAGGTGCTAATGAATTTATTCTTTTTTTCCCTGCATAAAATGCATCTTTTCAGAGCTTGGTTACGATTCCCTAATTAAGAATTTACAAATGTGCCATGTAAACGTACATAATTTATTCCTATCATATTGAAGGTCTGGGAATTTTGCCAGTGAATGAAACATTGTATTCCATAGGAACAACGAAATGAATACTTCTGTGTCTGATATGAGAGATTCATTCCTTAAACTGACATAGTCATAAATCTAAATTAGAGCAAACTGTGCAGTCAGGTTAATATCTAATCAGCCTTTCAGCTTGGGACTTCAGAGGCTTGAAATGTTGATTACTTAATAAGGCAAAGAATAGCCAAACATTTAAAGGCAGATATGAATGAGCTTTGTTGTCAACCTACTTTCCTCTTTGGAAAACAGAAGCTGGTGTTGCCACTAATCTCTGCTTTTTTATGTGTTCCAGAAGGCAAGTTTGGGACTCTGATGACTTAAGGGGGTTTTTGTCACATTAGAGTTGCCAACAGCTGCCTTACTGCAGAGCCAGGGAATGAGGCAGACGTACGACCAGATGGAAGAGTAATCTCAAGGGGATTGACCTTACAAGAAAAATTGAAAAAAAAAAAAAAGAAAAAAAAAAAAAAAAAAAAAAAAAAAAAAAAAAAAAAAAGTGTTGCAATATCTCTGGTTTCTGGCAGTATGACCAGATCATCATGAGCCTGTGTCCTTCCAAAAAATCCCATCAAGGTTCCACATACACTTCAATAGCAATAAGCCCATGGCTGTATTCATTTCTACCTGGAGAATGACAGTATGTCACTCTTCTTTATTTAATGGTGACACAAAAAGCAGTCAGAGTATGATCTGGAGTTCTGGCTTCTCACACTTCTCCTCTTCTGTTTCACATATGCTGTAACAAATTGACTTTCTGTGCTATGCCCCAAGTGCCTAATGTAAAATAGAATTAAACTGGCGAAACTGAATAGGAGAACTGATGTCATGCTCAGGGGCTCATTTTTTACAATTATCTTAGTATTTGTGACTTCCTTAAAACTGAAGAGGTTCTTGTATGAACTCTAGAAGGCAAGTAGGTAACAGTATGGAAATCTGCCTTTAATCAGGCAGGGAATGCAAACTTGTCAGAGATACATTAAAATTTGTCCTGCCCACTATAATTTTAAACAAACACTTGCTTCCACTGCTGATCTTCCCACTAGCTAATAATTTGTTGTTAAATTTTTCGCTATCATCCCTCTCCAATGTGTCCATGGATATAAAACTAAGAGCTGTTAGTTTTATCCAACTAACATGGTTTTGTTGGATAAATTAGTACACATATCATGACATTGAAACATGTAATGAAATCCACAGAAAAAGAGGCATCTGATTTATGTCTCTGAGGTCAAAAACATTCTTTTCTTTTTCTTCCTTTTTTAAATAAGAGAGAATATAGTTGATATTCTGAATTATTTAAAAAATATTTTAAAGAAAAGACATTAAAAATGTGGAGAAGGAAAGGCCTTTTCCCCTCTCAGAATCTGGAAGTTCAAGGTAGACTTTTTAACCATTTCCTTCTTATTAACATATATTAACTTAGAGTTAATTCTAAAAAATAGTCCCTCTTGGAAATATTATGTAAGAGTTTTAAAATTTATAGACAACACATGAATATCCCTGGAAGTGTTCAAGAAACCACTGGACATGGCACTTAGTGCTGTGGTTTAGTTGGCATGATGGTATTTGGTTAAAGGTTGGACTCAATGATCTTGGAGGTCTTGTCCAATCCTAATGATTCTGTGATTCTATATGCTAATCTTTGGGATAAAATTCTAAGAGTTATCCAAAGTAAATAATCTGTCTCTGTTCTGAAAATTCAAAGTGTATGTTAATGCACCCATGATTTGCCTGTTCTAAAACGAATTCTACTTTTAGGAGTCAACTCTCTCAGAAGAATCTGAGCAAAACCGTGCAGCAACACATATTAGTTATGAACACACAGTGAGAAACTCACGAAATAAAGCATAGCTTTCCCAAGAACCTCAGGTTTTCTGTGATAACTCAGAAGAATACATCCGAAACTAGTTGGAACTACACAAGGAAGTTCATCCCTTTGAATCTCTTCTAGTTTTATGACAGAGTTTTTGCTGTTCTTTTAAGTAAATTCTTCTTAAATGTGAATGGAAAGTTTGCTTATACTTGTCAATAGAATGATAATTGCAGCAAGGGCTGCACACAGAGTGCTGTGAATTAGTGAAAATGTGAAGGATTTGAACATTGGTAGAAATGTACAGCTTTCTTTCTCTAGAAAGTTTGGCAAGACTGCCAGCATAGGTCCAGAAAGATGGAGAAATCGTCTCACTTTAGATTTCAAGTCTGTATTTCTGCACTCTGGTGTAGATAGCTAGTCTACTGAGAGGGGACAGTGAACTGGGAATAACCCTCCTTTATGTAACTGGAAGAGAGGGAGAAAACCTCTCCAAGTAACCCTCTTGTGTGAAGGTGGGGATTTTAGAAGGAGAGAGAAAGATGAGGTTATTTAACCATGGGAGGGATAAATTTGAATTATTAGGTCTTCTAACTGAAAATAAGAAATTTAACTTAATGATATCTTGGCACATAGTACAGCCATTCATTTCAAAATCTCTGGTTCATACCTGATCTTTTCTAAGAAAAAGTAAATTTTATCACATCCTACATTTTACTAGAATATCAGATTTTTTTTTTTTTTTTACATCATGGAGATATGTTTTACATACCTGACACATTTTACTTCTTTTACTTCTGCTTCTTCTGGTTCTTGGGTTGATTAAATTCTATGCATCTTTGATCTTAAAAAGGAATAATGCGACATCGGGTCACCATTTTAAAATTTAAGATCAAAGCCCAGTGGATAAGACACCAGGATCTCTTCCACCTAGCCTGGTGGTATTTAAAATTTATTTTGACTATTCCGAAATATTCCAGCCAATTGAAATGTCACCCTCTGCTAGATGGTGCACAGTATTTAACAGCTGTTATTTTCCAGTGAACTTACACCTAAAGAGAATTATAGAAGTAAATGAACTAAAAAATAAAATATTAAAAAATTAAAAACTTGGTGAAAGAGAGAAAGAAAGAGAAAAAGAAAGAGAAAGAGAAAGAGGAAGAGAAAGAGAAAGAGAAAGAGAAAGAAAAAAATAAAACATACAATGCTATTTGGTTTTTTTTTTTTTTTCCCTCTCTGTTTTTTTTCAAATCTCTAATCAAAACCACTTTCCTACTAGTAGGCCTGAAGAGGAATTTAGTTGTTAGACTATATCTTGAACATCTTGAGATAGATGGTGGAGGAGAACTCAAAATGAACCATGATTGGGCATCACCCATCTCCCTCCAGCAAAAGAGGCTGCCAACAGCTCCAACACGCCTGAGGACTGAGCTTGTTGCTGAAGGAGCCACAATCCTGCATGAGGTCAGCATTGCAATCTGGCACAGAGCCAGTGCAGATCCAACATGGAAGACCCATACTAGAAGGAACTGTGTCATTTCCAAGCTACTAGACAGTGGTTGCTGGTGTTTTAAAACCCAATTCAACATAGTGCAACATTACAGCTGTGATTCAACAAAGTCAGGGATGTAGGAAACTACCAGAAGTGTAATAAATGTCCCAAAAGGTAAAAATTAAAAGACCCAAAACATTGGCAATGACTGTCAACAAAATATCATCAACTTGATAAGTACCTTGTAAACCTAATATTCAAACAGTTCAGTAGAATGATTTTATACACTGTATTAACTGCACCTGATACAAACTTTCTTCTCTCAGTCATAGAGAGCAAACAAAGCTGTAAGAAAATTCAAATGGCTCTCTGCATGACCTCAAACGTTTTTTGATATCCAGGTTTTCCTCAGTTGCTGGTAATTTGGTATTAATTGAACATTTTTTTAAATAACTTGTTTTTTGAATAACCCAAACTTCTACCATTTAAAAATACATTATGAAAAGGAATGCTTAATTACCTAACCTAGTATTACACTGACCTCTGAAAATTTACAAATTTGCAAATCTGTTAAAAAGATTACAAATTTAAAAAAATCAATAAATAAATTAAACAATAAAAATTACATTGCATCTCGTCACTTGATATATTAAAAAAGTATCTGTGAAACAAAAATTTAAAGAATCACTTGATTGTTTTTCATAGATATGTTGTACCATATCTTTAAATCCCTTTTACCTCAAGTTAAAATTTCCAGTCTAATGAACAAATAAAATATTTTAAAAAATTAAAATAGAAATGGTACTCATTATCTAGCAGACATAACTATTTATATATCCTCTTCTGACTCCAGTAGAACTATGTAACTGCAGTAGAATAAATATGAATTTTGTAATCTGAGAAGATTTTTAAATTAAAAATCCCAGAGTTGTAAAAATGCCATGGTATCTGTATGATCTGTTTGTGCACAAATATTTTGGATGCTGCAATATTAATATGTCTCAGAGACCCCTCTTGTCAAAAAAAAAAAAAAAAAAACAGATATGTGGTACTATCTGGTGAAAAGCCAGCAAAAAGATTGTTTATGTTTTCCAATTTAATTACTTGTAATACTGAATCAATATTAATCATACTAGCTGGCAAATAGGTAAGTGAAGTCAAGAAAGTCTGCAGTAGAAACAGTAATATAGCATTAAATTCATACAGCTGCAACTTGACAGCAGTGACTGCATATTTGAAAATCCATTTGCTTCCTCGCATATGCATATGGTTACAGCTTGCTTTTCAAATAAATCTGATCAACATTTTGTGGTATTTGAACATTTTCCCATCTGTTGGATTGTTCATAAAACTCATTTTCCCTGATTTAGTGAGGCAAGGAACACACCAGACTGAATGCTTTTAGATTTGTATTTGGAACTTCTGGGGTTTTGCAATCCCTCTTATGTCCCATAATAAATTCCTAATTTTCCAACAGATTAATTTATGTTTTAAAGCTAATAAGCCAGGTGTCATGGTACTTGACTATTCTTTGCTGTATGATGGTATTTTATTGTGAAGGGTCATGCTCACTGGGTCTCTGTGCATTTTATTCCAAAAGAAGAAATTAATTTAATTTTTTGAGGCATTTTACTTCTTTACCATAATGCTCAGTCTTCTAAAATGAGTCTGACTATCCCCAAAAGTATTAATTATTCCACATGTAGCTCTTGCTTTCATGGCACAAAATACTGCTTGTGACTCTAATGATCCAAATTAAGTAATATTTTTTTTAAATTAAATTAAGGCAGTAGTATTTCCTGTACTGATTTTTACTTCAAGAGTCTTATGGTTTAATGACACCCAAAAGCTTGCGCAGTGCAGCAATTAAGGCAACATGAGAATATCTCAGTAAATATCTCAACAACACACCTGTGATAAGTTGCAAACACCTCTCTTTCTGATCACTAGAAAGTATGGTAAAACTATGTGTAGAAACCAGTTATTAAGTTTTCAGTTCAAACCCTAAATCTGTCCACTGGTTTATAGAAAACAGTGAAAAAGATGAAACTTATCATCTTGAAATATCCATATTCACATGGTACCTGTTTCTTCTTCAGATGCTTGATCCAAAACATTTTCTTTAGTCTGTGACTGGTCAACCTGAGCTGAAAAATATTTTCCTGTCATTGCTTTTGTCCTCAGTAATGTTCTTTCCATGAATGTGAATTTCTTCTTGGCTTGACACTACACAAGACTGACAGTGCTGTCCATGGTGCCAACCTTCCACATAGCACTCAGTGATTAGAGCAGATACAAACAGATATAAGTGTCCCTCACTGGATGGCCTACACTAGGTGCCACCTTTGCATTATTAAAACATCAGTCATGGTAGAACCCTCGTAGTGTGCAGGATTCTGCTGAAGCAAATGAAGTAAAATGAACTTCTCTGTTAAATCAACAGAAAACAGGCTAAGTTTCAATATTCTCTTGCTTCTTAGCTATTACTCACTTCTTTGACAGAATTTAAAATGTCTTCCTTATTATGTTATGCAGTGTTTAAAACCATCCTATAATAATGCAGGCAATATTTTCTTTAAAGAAGCATCACCATCAGACATTTTCAGCTGCTGTACTTCAATCCTGTGTAAAATACTTCAACATTTTAATGGGAAAAATCTCCCTTGTATTTTTGGCAAATGTTCTCTAACTCACTTATTTCTCTCCAGATTGATTAATATTACTGGTTTTCCATATTTTCACTGAGTATGCATTTGAGTTTGTTAATGCAGCAGGCCCCAGCAGGTTGAATGTAGGGTACGGAAGTCTCATAAAATGATAAATGCTTTTGAATGAAAATTTCTTGCTCAATTGAAAGCTGCTGGATATATTTAGTGGGTTTTGATAAAAAGTATGACAGATATCACCCTATGCTTTTAAATGAAAGTGATAATGGCAGCTATGTCCTCTGTTAATCTGATTGTTGATGGGTTGTATAAAATGTGGTATGAACACAAAACAGATTGAGCTTCACAGATATTGCAGCTGGGAGAGAGACATAACAAGTATATAACATACAAGCTGCTGTGTCAGACACTCTGTTTCTCAGATCAAGCAACCTGGACATGCACTCCACAAGAATTATAAATACCTAGGGAATGTAAAGGATTAAAGTATTGATGTGTATGGATGCCCTGAAGACTAATCTGTGAGGCAGATTTTGAACTAGTCTTTTGTGTCACTTGGGCACATGCATGTAAGTTATACCTTAGATATCAAGAGTCTGTATCTGTCCCAAAATCTGATTTTTGAGAAGATTTAAGCTTCTAGAAACCGTTAATTTGAAAATCCTAATCTATTGTGTCATTCACTTTATTTCATGGCAACTCTGCGTTCTATTTAAACACCATTTTATTTTTCCAAACTTTAATAGGCTAGTGATTGTAGGAAATGTTTAGCTGGAGAACAGTTGAAGGACAGCTACCCTTACATCTTAAATCTTGCTTATGAGGCAAGATAAAGCTTTAAAGAAGAGAAATAAATCCTAAAAAAGGGCAATAAAAGGTAATTTAATTAGAGACCTGGCAACAAAAGTATGGTTTTTATAGCATCATCCACTGATAAGTACACTTTCACCTTTCTCTGCATCAGACCTTGCCTGTTTTACATCCAAGAATTTCTTGGCATCACTGAGCAAAAAACTTCACACGTTTAATATAGACCAAGGATGAAGGCAGTTTGGCAGGATTAAGTATTAGCACATCAAAACCACTTTGAGTATATTTCTTCCATTCATAAAGCAAATTAATGAAGGTAGTCATTATAGAAACAGGTATATTAAAACAGAATCAAGGCCATACATCTAACTTCATTGCAAATCTCAAGGAACATGCCTTTACAATAATATATAACTTGACCTTCAGCTCCAAATATCCATTAGACCTTTCTAGCTGTCATTCATTCTAAATTAGTAAAGTATACAAAGTGATTTAGTCTTGTGAATTGACATGGTCTGGATCATCACCAAAAACACACGACTACTTCATTGAGTGTCTAATCCACTTTTCCTTGATAGGGATTCTTTGCACTTTCATTTCACTTTATCTTTTCAAAGATTTCCACAAAGTACTTTACAGTGCTTCCTCTCTACATAGAGGGAAAGGTTAGTTTACACTTGGGAGTACTGTACATACAAACAGGACAGGCAGTTAAGTTCTACTAGTGAAAGCTATTTTTCACTTAAGATATTTTTAGAAGTTCTTATAGCATATGACCAAGGGAGTTTGTGCAAGTATTATAAGCTATGAAATTCTTTCAAAGCTGAAATAGGTAGCTGGTGATAGGTAGATGTCCAGTGAGGAACAATTGCACCCTGTTCACTTCACCACCATTTGACTCACCAAGCAGTTTAGAAGAAAACAGGTGCTGACCTCTCACCTTATTTTAGGCAGTTACAGCTTCAAATCCCCAATTAAATGGATTTGTTTGGCACACAGGGGGTTTTTGGCAGCTAAAAAAACAATATCCAATTCTTCCTAAGGAATATTGTTTTCATACAGTTAGAGATGAAGCATAGATTGTGTCTAATAGTTCTACAGGACAAAAACAAATACTTAGAGCAACCATCCATGTCTGTTCTTTCCCCCATGATCCAGAAACCCTTTTGTTTTAAACAGAGCTGATAGTGATCCTAGTCTCTCCCCCTTCCCAGCCCTTCTTATGGCCACACATCCTAACACCCCTATTATAGCCTTTTGTTTGGCATTTTTCCACTTCCAATTCATCCAAAAAAATGTTATCATCAAATAAATGGTGTTTAATGTAGCCATACTCACTTTGGAGTTGGCCAATAGCTGAGTAGGCTGATTGCCTCATTCATTGTCAACATCCAATAACTGTGAAACAACTCCTCAAAGTTCTTGTCCACACACACTTTGAAAAGAAATCATAACATTTTTAGCAAATCCATATTACATGTGACTCTTATTCTTCAATTTAATGACACTTTAAGGCTTTTAACTTCTGAAACAGTTAGTTATATAACCACTATCTTAATGCAACACAAGATATTCCTTTCTTTCTAGTTTAGGGCTGAACCCATGGGAATACAAATCTCAATCATAATAATAAAACAACCATAAAATGTTCAGTACTTATTGTTTTAAGATGAAGACCCAAACTGACATTCTTCATGTCCTTCTGGATGATTATCTCTAGAGCAAGTACTCCATGTCTCCACAATATGAGAGCAAAAAAAAAAAAAGGAACTATGGNNTGGACATGTAGGGTGAGCTTAGAGACATTATCATTAATTACTTCAGAACAGCAGTGAAAGTGCTTCAAGGTTGTTTGCTGCCTGCAGACTTCTCAGTTTCTCCATGCAATGTATCACAAGGGAGAGATTTTTGAAGAAATACCAGCACTCANNNNTCTGTTTAAAAAAAAAAAAAAAAATCAATGTGATGTATGACTCTAATCTCTGCTTTGCAGATGTTAATGCTTCTGCTTTTGATAGTAAAAGAGAAAAAAATGAAAGGATAGCTAAAGAAGGCAAATCTGGTCAGTTCATAGTGTAAAAGTAATAATATTTGTGTTAAAGAAAAAGTATTACATAATTTGAGCAGATGGAGTGCTTTGCACACCCCACCCCACCTCCATCCTCCAAAAAAGATATTGCAGATCTGAAAATTTTCACATTAAGTCAAACCTTTTTTAGGCTTCTGCACATAGTCCAAAAGTTGTGTCATACATGATACTTCCAAAATGCTAAATACAATAAAAGTGCCTTCCATAAAATGCTAGATGCAATGCTACCCTCTGAGGATATAATCTCAGTTTATGCCCATCAGAAGGAAGCATGCTCTAATAATGTAATAATTTTGACATCTGCTTATAAATAAAAAAAATACATTTTGAATTATGGAAATAATTTGTGTGTGTCTTCATTTTACTTTAGAATATAAATGTTTAGCCCATTTGTTTTGTTCACTGTTTTAAGCAAATCATGAACACATGCATGTGCCAACATGGATAGGTGCTGAATTGTAGACAGACCATTCATGTTTTTCAAAATATTACAAAATAGCAGGGCAAAGTTTGTTCCCCTGCCTTTAACTGGGTCAAGATCTCCACTGTGGAACAGCAAATAAAATGCAAAGGATATAATAAATACATTAAAAATGACAAATCACTGTAGTACCTACTTAAAATGGAAAATGACAGACTACTAATGTTCTTTCTGAAGGAAAAGGTTAAAGGGGAAATACAACACATGATTTGAGCAAGCAGGCAGAACGATGGAAAGTCTCTGTCCCTTTGTTAAATGAATATAAAATTACAAGTGTGTGGAGTAAGAAAAAGCAAAAGATTTCTATCTTCATACACTAACAGAAGATACACTTTTCTTTCTGTTAATTTGTTGTTTTCTTTTTCCCAATCACAGTTTTTATAGAGTCTGAATTATATTTGTAGATATATCAAATGTGAGCATTTGTCAGACTTATTTTTCATGTTGAATGAATCTTCACTGTGAGAAAATTTTTTGCATCTCTTCAACCCCAAGTTAAAGGCCTTTCATCATGTAGACAAACATTCAATGGACACTCAAATCCTCAAGGATGTAAAATACAGGAAGCGGAGTTGGATTTCATTGTTTTGTGCATTTTGGGACTATTGTATACACGTTAGACATCTCTCTTAGAATCATTCCAAAGGTAATTTACAAAACAAATTACTGCTGAAAATGTGGTTGAAAGATAAAACTTTAAGTTAATGCCTGTAAAAATTGGGCTTTGATAATTTTCTATTGATAGGGAGTCTGCTCAGCAGTTGATATTTCAAATTATATATTATACAATTATATTTAGCTTTTCTATCAAATTGTACTCTAACATCCTTTCAAATATGGGAACACTTTCCACCCATGTGACAAACATGGAAGCCATCCTCTGTCTGAGTGCATGCTTGTGAGAGATTTAAAAATTTTTTTAACCTTGAAAAGGGTATTCAGATCTTGGTAATATGAAATGGACCCCTTTATGTCACCAGAACCTAGACAGTCATTACAAAGGATTTAGCATAGCTCTTCTTTTATACTAACTCTTCATCTTTGCCTCGCTGATTTTATTTCTTTCTGCTTTTAACTATATCAAACACAGGGGAAAATAGGATTTTGACAGATTGAGTAACATTGTAAGAAGCCAGGGTGTTACTGTTAAAGCTTAAGCAGGGTCGAAAGGGAATAAGGGTAAAGGCAGCTACAAAGGACTTACACATTAAATAAACCCTGCTACAGCAGCTTGTGCTTCCCACACATAGTAAAGTGCCAAAAAATCACATGTGCATGCTGCAGGCACAGGTAAAGCCAGACACTTAAAAGCATGAGGGTATTTCTGAACACTTGACTGCAATGCTGTTACCCCACAACATATTTCAGCATTTTAATGTACCTTCCTACTCCTCTTCAGGAGTTGTGAACATTTTGTACGTGGAATCAATTGCCAGAAAACAGAAAGCTGTTGTGACACAAGAGGCTGCATTCCAGTTGAGCTACAAACTTCCTGAGAGCTTGTACAGCAGTGAAGGTCCATGTTCAACCCCACTTAATTTCAGGTTGCTGACTGCAGGGTTCTGTAAATGAAGGCTGCTGTTATTGTCAGCAAAAGGAAACAGGAGCTCCAAGAGCACTATTTAAACCAGCAGCTAAAGACAGAGATTACAGCTGCTGCGCTGCGTCATGGTTTAACCCCAGCCAGCAACCAAACCCCACACAGCTACTTACTCACTCCCACACCAGCAGGATCAGGGAGAAAATCAAAAGGGCAAAGGACAGAAAATTTGTGGATTGAGATAAAGGCAGTTTAATAGGGAAAGCAGAAGCCACTCACACAAGTAAAGCAAAACAAAGAATAATTTCATTGCTTCCCATGGGCAGGCAGCTGTTCAGCCATCTCTGGGAGAGCAGGGCCCTGTCACATGGTTAATTCTACCTCAGAGAAAATCAGCTTTTCTGAGGTAAAAGATACAACTTTTAACAGTGAAGATGTATCTATGCCTTAAAAATCAATCACCTCACTGATAAGTTTTTGGACTACATTGAGCTCCAGAGATTACACTGGAATACAGAGGTTCTGTCAGAGAGCCACAAAAAAATTAGTGGCTTCAGAGTGGGGATGCACAACATCCTAAATGCTAAAAAAAGAAGGTGGATAAAGCAGGAGACAGGAAACACACAGGGATGTGACCTGAAAGAAATTAATCCTATTTCTTCCTTATCTCAAGCAACTTACCAGGGCTGCAGAGGAGTGCCTCCACCTTGTACCGTAAATATTTGCATCCTCCCATAAAATTAAACTAGCTTTTCTGCTGTAAAAGTTAGGAAGACCCTTTTTTTATTTCAAAACACACCTAAAACAGAATTATAATGCTCCACCAAGATATGAAGACCTAGAAGTCACATTTTCCATTTCCTTGAATGAGGATTTAAATCTCAGTCTCTGTCCTTTCAAGAAAGTTCCTAAATCAAGTGTAATCTCTGCTGCTTGGGAAAAAAGATCACAAAAAGTAATTTAACTTTTGCCACTGAAGCTGATCCACATTCTCTGGATTATTTAGACATTTGGAGGGAAAGAGTGACAAAGCTAGAACAAGAAAAAATGTGACTCTTTAGCCTGATGGACATACATCTCTCTTGAGACAGTGGAACTGCAGATAATGGTCCCTGCTCTTGCATAAAGAGCTATTGGAGCATGTCACATTTCAGCCAGCAAAATCACAAAGACAGCAGGACATTTTATTAGGAAGGAGAAAAAAAAAGTTTAATCTCTCAAAGTGCAACATCTGGTGACTATTGCTTATATTTTCTGATGTTGGATTAATATCATCACACATTCAACGTGGGTGCATTTGAACTGTAATCTAATTAGATATTGAAAGTATTCCAGTGCCACTTAGCCAAAATACCAAAATATTGTTTTTGTTTGCAGCGATAAGCTGCTGCGTTTACTGAAACTGTGTTGTTGTACCAATCTTTCCTTCACCAAGGTCCCATCATTCTGCAGTAAGCAGCAGGAGGGTACTAATCCTCTGCAATAGCACTTCAATTTTCTCATTACAAAAATTGGCTCCATTTTCCTGGCTTAGGCAAACCCAGTATTGCTCAGACCTTGGGGGCCACAGATTGGGAGCAGCGAGAGCAGAAGAAGAGCCAACTGCAACAGCAGATAGATATTTTAGCAACAGCTGTCTGGTTGTGTATGCTCCTCCTAGTTATCATTTTAAATGCTCCAGCTCAGCCAGCATGAGGTGTTTGCCCCTCGACACATTACAGAGCCAAGTAAGAGTAGGACGATCTTCAGACAGAAGCAACAAGCAATGTCATAACAGCTCAGCAGATTGTTAGCATCTTCATATATTCTCAAATGCACTGAAAGAGTGATCAGAGTAATGATAAAGCAGTAGCAATATAGGTACAAAATCATAAAACAAAATCATAAAATCATACCTTATAGTTGTACAGCTTTTTTACAGTGCATGCCACTGTTTTTAAGTTTCATAGCATATCTGAGAGGAAAGCAAATTTCACTAGGCTGACTGTGACACTGAGAAAACTGAAACAGAGAAGTCCATTTTTCATGACCAATTAAATGACGCAAAGGGCAAGAGCAGCAAAGTCTCTTAACTTACAGCTTTGTGCTATTCTATTAGTTCGTTCCATTCAAGGAACTGAATGGGACATTTATTCCTTAATTTATTAAATTAAGGAATAAATTTATTCGACTTCAGTATCCACATGCAGCTTTGTGTACAGAAAGAAATTAAAACCACAAATTCCTATTAAATTGATCATTAAATTTGTGTAAGTCCAGGGAGGTACGGGGCTCCCTCCACCTCGAAGTCTGAGCACTTACCACATTGAATCCCACAATCATAGAATGGCTTGGGTTGGAAGGGACCTTTATCCATCATCCAGCCCAACTCCCCTGCAAATACCAGAACATTTCCAACAAGAGTAGGTTGCTCATAGTCCCATCCAACTTGACCTTGAATATTTCCAGGGATGGGACATCCATGACATCTCTGTGCAACCTGTCATAGCATTTCATCACCATCCTCATTGTAGAAAAAAAATCCTCCAAATGTCCTTATATTGAATAGAAATTGAGTCCTCTTTAAGTTTAAAACCATTACCCCTCATCCTCTTGCAACATACCCTGATAAAAAGCTTGTTCTCATCTTTCCTAAAGTCTCCATTTGAGTACTGAAGGGCTGCAATAACATCTCCTCAGAGACCCCTGCAGACTGATCAACCCCAATGCTCTCAGCCTTTCCTCACATCCATCCTTCTAGCCAACTTTGTGTCCCTCCTCTGAACCCACCTCGACAGGACTATGTATTTTTCAAAAATAATAATAATGCATAATTGCACTATTTAATTGCACATAATTGCACTATGCAGTGACACTACAGGTAATCATCCATTAGCTTAGATAATTTTATTTGATTTCTCTTGGCATCTCCTAGACCTGCAAAATAGGATTTCAATTAGTAAGAATAATTAATATTTCTGCTTTGGAATAAAAACTGAAGACTCATGAAAATAATATCTATGTCCCTTATTAATAAAGAAAAAACAATCACAATACTGCTATTAATTGTCTTGTAATGGCTGTTGGTTTTACCTACACTTAGTTTCTAGTCTCTGGTCTAGAGACTAAGTCTCTGGTCTAGCAGTGGAAGTTCTTAAAGATTTCTCATGGAATCAATCCCAAATTTAATAACTTTTGCAAAGGGTAAGGTTGAAGTATCAGCTTTGTCTACTAATTTATAACTGGAACATAAGTATTCATAATAACCAATTTCACCTCTTCAGAAAAATATTGCTTCTTAATCCTTTGTTTTCCAAAACTTCACAAATAACTGTGTTTAAGTTCTACAGAAGCAGCATCACAGTTGAACTCTAACATTTGGTATAATATATCTAATAAAATTTCCCACAATTTCTGGATAGGTAAAAAGTAATCAAATGCCTTGGAATTTGTCCAAGGTTTAACATTAACATTCTCCTTTCATAAGGGCACCAATAGTAGTGTTTCTGAATTTCAGTTTTATGTTCCCTTTCAAACATGTGATCCCAATAAATTATAATAATGAACTTATCACTGATTCTTGAAATTGGTCTGTGCAACAGAGATTCTCTGCCACTAATTTTTTCATGAACTTGCCAATGTTCTTGCCAGAGTTCTTGGCTGGAATTGTTCCTGGCATTTAAAAAAAACAATATTTAAAAATGAAAAAGTTGATCCTATAAGAATCTATGGGAAGAAAATGTCTAGCAATATAATTTATGTAAAATAGGAAACTGAGGTACTTATAGGACTTTATAGTCTCTCAGGCAAATCATGTTAAATGTGACTGCCATGCAATGCTGACAGACAAGTTTGAGTTTTTTTAAATTTTGCACATTTAATTTCCCACAACCCCTTATCCCCACCCTCCCCACACAAAGATCAAGAATGCTTAAACGACATCAACAAACTTCCCCTTTTTTCATGTTATCTATAGTATATTTTCAACTGTGAAAAAAAGAAAAACAAACAGTAAATCTGAATCAAATTTTGATCTCTAAAACAGTATCTACTGACTCTCCCCTGGTCAAAATGGACTTAATAAAGCCTGTGTCTTTAAAGAAGAAAACAGAAGGGAGAAGTATATTTATTACTTTTGGGTTAACATTATTTATAAATTTTCAATAATGTTGTGGATTTAGAGGCCACTAGAGAATTCCATGAGAAGCATGAACAGTGTATTTAACCATTTGTTCAAATTAAATAAAAAAAAAAAAAAAGAACAAAATACCTTTTATTTTCAAAAGTATATTTCAAGGCTGTTCCTATTAACAAAAACTTATTTACAGGAATGCTGCTTTCCTGAAAATATTTTCAGAACAGAAATTAAAGCCTTTGGAGGTAAGAACAATAGATCTGCACAAAGACACGCAACTTTATGATTGAATATCTTGAATTTTTAGTTTTACCCTTTCCTGCTTAATGGAAGAGAAGACACAGTACTATATTGTCTTGGGGACCAATCCCAGGTGATTAACTAAAACTTTAAAATCATTCTGAAATCACAATATCATCACGGAACAGCTCAAAAATAACCTTTTCTAAAATATAGTCATATTAAAACGTCTTAAGGTACACTGAGTAACAATTATGGCTTATTAAAAAGTTTGTCTGATGATAATTCCTTAGCTAAAAACATGGCCCAGAGATGCTTTTGAATAGTTATTAATTATAGGATTTCTTCAAAAACCAAAAGCTAGCATATAGCTCTCTGGATTCACTCAGAAACACTGATATCAAATTATTTTTTCTTCTATATCACTAATGGGATTTTCTTATGCTGCCTTGGATTCATCTGAATGGCTCTTTAAATTCCAAGCCAGTCCCATCTCATTAACATGAGTGAAGTCATACCACTGCAGAGGTGCAGAAACAGAAAATCTTTCTGCATAAAACTTTTACAGATCTGATATATCTCTTTTGTGTATCCACCATGGAGGATTTCTTCACAGATTATGGTGATAACATGTCTCAGTTAAGGTATTGTCCTTTTCAGATCTGACAAATAAAATTAGCCTCGTACATATGTAACCAAGGCATAAATGTGTGTGTGAAAATGTATTTACACCCATTTAGTATCCAAGCTACTGCTTTTAACTGGCCATGTTCTAAGCAGACACTTTCCAAACCCAACAGTGTTTTCCCAATGCTGCTCCAGAAAGCACCTCCTGTTCGTGCTGGTAAACCCACATTTACCTTTTGCACCAAAAAATTAAAAAAATAAAAATTTAATTATTAGAATACAGAGTTACTGACATGGGGGGAAAATTTCTCTCACCGATGCTGTTTTTCAGTGTGTTTTGCCTGCATTGATAAATATTTGAGGTAATAAGCCAGAAGGAGGACAAAAAGAGGATAATCATATATGCAAATAGCATATGAGATGGCACTGTATGATCAGGAGTCAGAGATGCTGTTCTAACACAGCTAATTATTACCAGTGCCTGAGACACCCTTACTCTTCCCAGTATGCCTTCAGCCACAAGCCTCTTATCCTCACTCTGTCAACACAGCGACCTTATATTTCTTTCCTGAAATGACAGTATTAATGGCACAAATACATAATGTTCATTGGCTACTTTGTGGAATTAGGACACTTGCTCTCAAACATGTGCCAGGATGTTTTACAGAGCAATTTCTGCCTTCTCTCTGTTTGAGGGGGTGATGCTGCTATACAATGGCTGTTGCTGGGTAGCTCACCTCCAGGATCAGTGAGCTACAGACATGCAGGTTCCTCCAAGCATCTCATATGTTGTCATGGAAAATGCACCATGCAGGCAACCTAAAAGAGCAACACAGGGTTGTCTGGCAAAGCAGCATTGCTCAGGAAAGGAAAAGTGTTTGAAAATACTGGTACAGCTGGTGGATAGTTAGGCAGGACATTCCTTATTGATCCACAACAGCACGTCTGTCAATTTAACATGTATGTATTGAAAGGCAAGCAAAACTTAAACTGATTAGAACCAAACTCAGAGAATTGGTAAGGATTAGATTATTGGCTGTTAGTAGGGACTGACATGTTTTGCACCTCTGGCCAAATGATAACAATGTGTTTCAGAAATTAATAATATCTGAAAATTTCTCATGCCAACTGAATTAATTTCTGTAAGTCAACTGAGCCTACCAATGAGAGCAGGCAGGGAAATAAAATTTTACCAGAAAACTTTTCTTATTCTCTAGCTCAAATAATGAGGAAACCATTTGACTATTTTGGCTTCTGTGCAATTATGTTTATTTAAAGAAACAGAACACTACTTAATTATGTATGTGAATACTTGGCACATATAATTACCACCCAACAGGCAAACTCTGTTTGGGTTTGTTGGAATGCCAATGGGCTTTTATTAGTTCAGCCCATCATTCTGTTGTGAAATGGAAATGAAAAGTGGAAAATATGTTTTCCTTCTCTAGGGATCACTTCAGCTCCTTTTTCTCTTTATTTTATCAGACTTCTTGTTGCTATGGGGGTCTTGAAGGCCTATTATTAAAACACCCTGCAGTCCTAAGGGAAGAAAAGCAAGCTGGTGCTGCAGATGGAAACAGTGTGAATGGAATAAACTATAAGCACCAAAAAATTCCAATAAATGCAGCAAAATCTATGCATTATTCTCTTTGGTTTCCAAAGTTCATCTGGAGTTTTCAACTTTTACCTTTCATTTTTTTTCTGAATATAAGATAATTCATAGTGTAATTCAAATATAAAAGTACAAAGAAAAAACAAATTAGTTGTGCTTGCTCTCCTTGGATCTCCTTTTGCACAAAGCAAGCTAAATCCAAGTTAATCTATTCCATACAGATATCCAACCTGGAGCAGGAATGGAATTAATATGAAATACTCATTGCAGAAATGATATCTCCATAACTCTTTCAGAAATAGGAAGGAAAAGATACAAGATATACCTACTTGGCAGTTAAGTACTAGCTTAATCTACAGGTTAAGTCTATTGAAAACTCATATGACAGTAGTTTTTATAATCATTTAATCATTATACTAAAAAAATAAAATCTAAAAAATTATTATAATAGTCACCAGGATCTTTTTTGTAATCAGTTTTGTAAGAATGAAAACTGATGGAGGTTTCACATAAACTTTCTGGAACTTAATTGCAAATGAGTTTATGAGTACTGAGCATATTTTATTAATTTTCTTTTCTTTATATGTATACAATAAATTTTTAACATGACCAAAGAATATCCATGCACACTGAATAAGATGGTGATATTGCACTTCAAGTGAGTCAAATAGTCTTCTAAAAATTGTGCAAAAGTTAACTTCTGCAAACTGAACACAGCAGAAAAAGCAAAGACATTTCCTGTATTTCTCTGACAGTGTCTACATGAAGAGAGAGTCAAAGATTATGTTGTAATGACCAAATGATTCCTGATCAACTGGAGACCTAACAGTGACACATTTCTGAAGACCAGGAAGGAAAGCCACAGCATAAATTTGATTTTGTCTGGAAGAGAAGGAGCATATTTTGCATGAGGTTTTTTTTTTTTTCCATCACTTGTTTTAATTTCAAAGGACACTCTGGTTTAGACTAGTTTTATCTTGTAAATGTTTCATTTCTCATTCACATCATCCTTTCCTTTCCTTTCCTTTCCTTTCCTTTCCTTTCCTTTCCTTTCCTTTCCTTTCCTTTCCTTTCCTTTCCTTTCCTTTCCTTTCCTTTCCTTTCCTTTCCTTTCCTTTCCTTTCCTTTCCTTTCCTTTCCTTTCCTTTCCTTTCCTTTCCTTTCCTTTCCTTTCCTTTCCTTTCCTTTCCTTTCCTTTCCTTTCCTTTCCTTTCCTTTCCTTTCCTTTCCTTTCCTTTCCTTTCCTTTCCTTTCCTTTCCTTTCCTTTCCTTTCCTTTCCTTTCCTTTCCTTTCCTTTCCTTTCCTTTCCTTTCCTTTCCTTTCCTTTCCTTTCCTTTCCTTTCCTTTCCTTTCCTTNCCCTCCAATTTTATTTTTTTTTATTTTCTTTGAGGAACTTGGAAGCTAGTTTTAATTTATCTCAATCTTCTGCTAAGAGCCACTACCTAAAATGCATTCACTGCCCTCAGCTGTGTTGGCTCCCTGAAATAGAGTGCAGAAAAATTTGTGGAATTTTCTAGAAGAATTGTACAAATCCATGCACATGTATAAACCTAAGCACAAGACTTTTAAAGTACTTTGTTATGAATCAAAAGAGGCAGTACAAATCTGCAATACATGCCTCCTTTGACTTCATTTTTGAGGTCATTCAACTTGAAAGGCAGAATAAGCACAGCTTTGCAAGCCCTCTCCTTAAATTGCTGGAAATATGGGCAGCCATCAGGACTATGAGAACAACAAAAATTATGTTATGGCAACTGACCTAAAAGAGTGGAAGAAGAAAATAACAAGTAATTTGTGTCGGGCCAGAATGAATAGCCTCTCAGGACTTTTTTGGGATTTTGGCTTTTTGAGGGAGACACAGGCATTTGTAAAATAGTACAGTAGTGGCTACACAACTACTTACTCCCAGCTCCATTCAAACTGAGGCTTCAGCCGTAGGTACAATACTTTCCATCCCACCCACCACATATCCACATACACTTTATTCATCATCTCCTGGTATGGAAATGTATTACAAGATTTGTTACAAAGTACCATATGCACATTTGTAAATGAACTTGTTCCATTCTGCTCTGACCTAGAGAGACCTAAATTTTACATAATAGTTTTTGGGTTTGATTAGACTGAAGTACATAAATAGCTGCAAAATGCTGTAATCAACATATTGCTCAACTCTTTCCCACAGGCAGTGTCCAGTTCTGAAGCCTCCCGTGAAGGAAAACTTTCCTGGCTGACTGACAAGTACTCTCCATGAAATTGCTTCATGAGAGTCGTAAATGCGGTAATCTTGCCCCAGAGCCTCATGCATTATGCTCACAGTACATACCTGTCATTATGTGGCACTAAATGCATCAGAATGAACTGATTTCATTAACTTTCTTGGATCTAGATTGGAATGGATAAAATACTCTGAAGCCTTTACCACCAAAGAAATGGTCTTGAAAGCTAATGTTTACATTATAGCTTCAGAGTACCAGTGAGTAGTGCAAGACTCGGGAGCTCCCTAATTTATTATTAATTTGCTCAGAACTAATTAACACTTGTTTTAATCTAATTCTATCATAGCTTAAGAGAAACCATTAATGTTTTAAAAGAAATGTTATTCAAGAAAGCAGGCATGGGGGGTTGAGAGAAGGTCAGTGTAGGGGTATTAAAGGGTCGTACACACCAAAATTTTTACATAACTCTAATTTAAGGCTGAAGAAAATCCAACTATTTCTCCAAGTCTGCTGAAAGAAAAGTGTTCCAAATATAATTGTAGAACAGTAGGAAGTCTGGACGAGGCATTGCACCATTTACTATCTTACCATTTTGGACACTTTGACAGTAAGGCAGAATTAAAAAGGTCAATAGTAATAGAAGCATAGGTTATTTCATTCAAATCTGAATTGATAATAAAGGTAAACTCTCTCTCTGGGCAACATGAATCAGTGATTCTGCTAAAGTTGTTTCAACTCCTGTCATAAAATTCCTTCTTTTTCAAAACTTGTGTGAATATCTGGCTGAGTAGAAATTGCAAATTGTCCTAAGACAGTTAATTCTTTCAGCACTGTGGCGACTGACGTACACAAAAGATAACACTTATATTAGCGCTTCAGGGCCTGTTCTGGTACAGGGATATTGTAGTTGATATTCCTTTCTGGGAAATTCTTCAAACTCCATAAACTTATGGGAAAACCATATAATATTCAGATGCATGAAGTGCCATTTTATGTTTATTAATAAGCCATTACTACTTTTTCTTAGCAGTAGTGAATTAAAATAGAAATAAAAAAAAATTAAATAATGGTGAGTGTTCTTGGGGGACAGTAAATGCTCTTACCTGGGTAGATCACAAGAAGTATGTGCATGGGAAGTCAAAAGGACTCATAGCATAATGTGTAGGTCAGTGGTTTTGAAGTAAAAAATCAGTAAGAAAGGTAAAGGACTCATAAAGCAGGTGACCAGAAAACAGAAATAAGAAATTTATGTGTTGCACACCTGCTTATCAAACAAAACAAGAAAGGAAAAATGATAAAATTATCAAAGATCTGTATTTCTTCATTTACTATTAAAAAACAAAAAACCCCTGAAACTTAAATATAGCTGTTTAGAACTGCTATTATCCTGTAGGAAGTATGAGCTTAATTTCAGATTAATTTAATGATGCAGCTATTTTTTTTCTAGTAGGCAACACAAAGTGGAAACTGTTTATTGTGCCTTTCATTATTCCACTTTTCTTCTGCCTAGCACAGTAAACCACAATTTTATCTTTAGAACATTTATTTCTGTGGATAAAGATGAGAATAATCTTTAGCCTCTTAACAAGCAGCTCTATTAGTCCTTACATTCTGCTGCTGTTCTTCAGTAATGCTCTTTTTCTTTGCCTCATTGTCTGATTCATACAGGTAAATACATAAAGCTTCTAAGAACTGCATGATGATCCCTGTAGGGAAATAAAGTTCTTTGTGCCAAAACTTTTCAAATGAACACTTAAAATGTTTCAGGCTGTTGGCCTTCTTTATCAATGCCCTAAGTATCAATTTGAATGGATTTATGACTATCATTTGAATCGTTACCAGTCTCAGTAGTAGTGTATTTATGAGCTAGTTGTGCTGCATTATAATCACTGACTAATAAAAAATGGCACTCATTAGCAAGATTCAAAAAAGACAGAACAAAATTTTTACTTTTTTTCTTTTCCTTTTGCCATTCTGCTATTAAGAAATGTGAAAAAGAAACCTGTTGTTGTTTGGTTTTTTTTGATTTTGTTTTTAGATTTCAGTATTTTACTGTGACAGCTGCTGGTTTCACATAACCATTGTTCCTATTTTTTGTTTCTTCTAATTTTGCTATAACTAAATTTCATTACACTTTAGGAAATGTGAACATTTTCCTTCCATCTGCTAAATGGTTTTTAAAACTCATTTACTTTGATTCAGTAAACCTGGAAACAGCTGGCAAAAATGATTTTTATTAAGTTCCTCAGTTTCATATTTACAAGATATGTGAGTTTCGTATTCTTTCTTAAGTTTTGTAATTGGTTTCTATTTCTCAACTGTACAATTTCTTTCTAAATGCTAATCAACCAGGTGGTCAGATGTTTAGTTATCATTCTGCACATTAACCAGTTTAATGTGTCTCAGTTTAAATGTCTAGAGCTGATGATTCAAATGATGTGAATAAAAACTGTAAGAATGGTTATTTAGTTTTCAGCCATTACTTTCTTCTTTATCTTTCTAATTCTGAACTTTACTGTGATGATTAAATAACCTAAGAAAAGAATGTGAAAAATATGTTGCCTGCCCTGGATGCCTGTATGCTAAAATGTTGATATTTTGCAGCCTCTGATGTACCATCAGGGTGAAGGAATGGGTGATAGAGACTGGTTTATAACCTTCTCATTAGCTCTTTCTGCTTAGTTTTGGATGTGAGAGCCTGTATGCACTACTCATTCACTTTTAGCTTGCTCCAGTTCCACAAGAGGAAGCATTCTGCAGCCAGAGAAAGACCCTAATTTGTTTCTGGAGTGACAAGTCCATGATCCTGGTCTTTCAGAGCTGCAGAAGATATGCCCATGAGTGCAAATTCATTAAAACAGAAAAATGTATCCTTCTGAGACATTTTCTTGTACCTGATACATTTGCTTAGGACTGTATCTGCCTCCAGAATTTAAGGTGTGAAAGCAGATTCCCAACAGAAAAATAATTTTAAAAAACATTTGAAACTAAAACCTTTCATATTACTTGCCCACTGAGCTGCACACAGCTGTACTAAAACAGCATCACTGAGATGCTTTGCATCAAGCCATACTTGATGGGCTTTTTCAGCACCATGAAGATATTTCAAGTTGTCATTTTGGGAAAATGCAATTAAGGATCAGATGTCCACAGAGCAATGCCAGGAAATAAGATACCAAATATAAGGCTTGAGTCACTGGTATTAAAAAAATTTCATCAGTTCTTTGTTTAGATCTTTGACACTTAAGTAAGGGCTCTATTTTTTTTCCCCATGAAAATATATTTATCCCATCTTCTTAACAAACTCAATTAGTGATCAGTTTTAAGCAATAACTGAGTTACAGGAAAAAAACATACTATAAGCATTATCATTTGAACAAACATATAAATCAGAAATTTTTCATAAAATTGTGGCAGTGGTGTATGCATCATCATCATGCTCAATCTATTCCCACAGATTCTTTCATTATCTCTGGTAGATGCCATTGGCATGAACTGAATCAAAGACTTCCAACACCTTTGGGAATCCAGACTGCACAGATAAATCTTCACTGACTTTCTGCAGATGAGGTTAGTGTCTATGAAATGAGGGAAATATCTGTGTTCCAAAATAACCTTTGAAAAATATCACTAGACACTCTGGCACAGAAGGTTGGCTAATTTGAGTGATGTTTCCAAATAAAAGAATGAAAGACTGAGTAATGTCAGGCTCAAAGGACAAGTTTTGCAATATTTCAAGATAGAGTTAGATATATAGATAAGAGATAAACAATTACAACTTTAGCCATTGGAAAACTTTCACATGGACACTGAAACCTCACTTTGCTCCACTGAACATGAATCCTCAGATTCTTATGACGTTTTCAGATAGTAAGAATGAATCCTGTTGAAATAGTATTTATGTAACACAGACAGTGGTGTCCTACCATATCTGTGTTCAAATTATGCACACATGATGTGCATATTCCACCAGAGTAAGGCCTTAAGTCATTAAACAGTAAGATTCAGTCAGTTACCATGAATTCCTAAACATTCATGGACACATCTGTCAACTCCTATCCATATTTTTTTTGTGTAAGTAATTCTGATACTCTGAAATGTACCACTTAAAATTTCATGCATGCAAAGCTGCACGGTGTAGATTTTTAATAGGCTAAGTTAAGAATATTACGCCTTTTCTTGTCATAATGAGCTAGAAATACATTTGTCATTAAAAGCTTCATTTAACATTTAGTTGTTGACTAAATGTTGACTGATGGTTGAAAAAAGATTATGTGCATTTCACTGTGCTGTTTTCAGTCAGGCAGTGAGCTTAACCCTGTGGGGTCCAAAACAAGTCAGTGACAGAGGGTGAAAAGAAGGTGGCTTGGTCAGTAGCAGTTTAAAAACATAGTTTCAAATTTGCATGCAATCTAGGTAACAAGGGAGATCTCTATTTTTAACAAAGAAGAATAGTAAAGAGATGACTTGTCAGGGGATGTTTTTAGGTTATTTTAGAAGTTGTACTTAATTACACTAATCAATTCATACTATCATCTCTTAAGTTTAGACTGGCAGTATGTGACAGAAACCAGCTAAGGATGGCAGAGAAGAGCATATGAAACAAAAACATTCTCACATCTCCAAAACCAGAAAAACTTCCCTGTTCAGGTTTCCGAATACAGGTGCTTAGGAGGGCAGATAGCAGGATGTAATCAGAGGCAATCACACATCTCACAGCTTCTCATTCAGGTTCCCCTCTCCTCCACAAGCTTCTCCTTGCCCCCTGAAAAAGCAGGAGTAGTAGTAAGAAGTGTGTGATCCTCCATCCAGTGCAGACCAGCTGTGGTGCTCCTTTCTACCCACAACTCCAGCATAAGGAGAGGCACAGTGCTGAGGGCAAAAGTGCCTCACCAAGCTGAGATGTGCCCAGATATGTCTAAGAACCTGCAGCTGCTCTTGAAATACAATATATTTGTTGATAGTCCAGGTGACTCAAATGTGGGATTATCTGAGTAAGCAGTTCTTAAAGAATATCACACCTTCCATTTTCATGCATTTTAACACACAAAGATCATTTATATTCCTTGCAAGGGTTCAAACCATGGTCCTATGCATCTTAGCCTCTCTTAATATCTTGAGTGTTATCTCTGAGTAAACATGCCAAGCATGCTATTCAGAGCTAAGTCTGTTGCTCAGAAACTGGGTACACACCAGCAATCCTCACTCACTGTTAATGAGATGTACGGGATTCAAGAAGCCTGACAATTTGGGGCCAGAAATCCCTCAGTGTTGCCAAATGCAACCACATGCAGTGAATGCATGTATTAATACATCATTTTCTGTGGTTTTAGTTTCTAAAATAAAATCTAGGTTTAGGACTGGATGTGGGGCTTTCTCTCATTTCCATGGAAAAAAAAAAATTCAGGCCTGGCAACCAAATTTGAAAAAAAAAGTAACCGAACAAACAAACCCCATATTAAATAAATAAAGATTAAACTGCATTGTTTTAAAGTCTCTACTATGATCTTTGCCTATACTATGAACGCCAATCTCACACAGCTTTACAGAAGACAAAACCAACAGTCTCTGAGGTAGCAATGCTTGCATTCTCTCTGAATACTGGGAACTCCAGGAGCCAGAAGGCAGAAGTTCTCTAGAAAGCTGTCCAAGAGAACAAATGTAGGGCCTTGGAGCATAATTAAGAAAATAACTACTTCTGTTTGACATTCCTCATGAAAGAATGTGTTATGTCTTATGAATTCAAAATATGCAATTAAACAAAACACATTCCCCCTTCTCTTGTTCCCCAAATAAAGTAATTCAGAACCCATTGCTTTGAATTGCTGGCTGTATTAGCTAGCACAGACATCAAATATTCAGCTGGGAGCTTGGCTGAACACAAATGCTTTAAGCTGCACTCCAAAAGTCAACTAAACATAAGAAAAAAAACAACTCTTCATAACAACTACATCTATGATTATGAATAATTCCCTGGCAGTTATTGAAAGAAAATTATACATCAAACCTCCTTCTTCTCCGTATTTTGTATTCCTGCAGCTGCAAATAAAGGAAAGACACCACATTAAGCTGAGTTTTAGCTGCATTATAGATATCTAGTATGCTTCGTTTGTGGAAAATGCCTTCATCTTAACATTTTTAAGTTAAGTTTTAAATCCAATGGGAAAGATATTTACAAATTGGTATTTGTCCTGCTCTGTTTAAAACATACTTAGAATGCAAGGGCTGAATGTTATCAATTTTTCAGCATCATTCTCAAATTAGTTTCCTTATTATTCCTGCTCAAGATTACACAATACAATATAAACAGAAAATGTATAGTAGTTCCACTTCTTATAATGAGATAATAGTGGAAATTTTAAAAACTTAATTGATGTGTTTATTTTGCAGAAGAAAAAAACCCACAAAAACATATAGCATAAGATGGCTACTTTGTCTTCCACCTGCAGTTTGATTCATTGATTATGAAATACAGTAAAAAGAAGGAGAGCAACCTTGGTGAAACATACATTCATAAGGGCCTCCTTCACACTTCTGAATCTCCTAAGAGCAAGATGTAGGGCACCAGGTAGGTGTCTAAGATAGCAAACTTCAGAAGCAGGAGGAATAGGTGATGTTCCTTGACATAGCATTTAGGAAAATGAGCCATTCCAAATTTAAATACTTTATGATTTTATAAATTCCATCTCTTTTTAATCCTCTATTTCTTACTAAGGGATTTCTACTCTTTATCTTTTAATAACTTTATTTTACAAAAACCTATGTATTTAAGCCTAAATAAGCCTTAAATTAGTATTTTTTTAAGACAACATAAAGTATGCAAACTTTCAGTCACAATTTCAAATGTATCTTACTAATATGACTAAGAAAATGTAATTATAATTAAAAATAATTAAATAATAACTTATGGAGTAGCCATGATCCAAAAGTTTCCTTGATGTCGAAAACTGAAAGACCAGTTATTCAGGGGTGAGAGAATGAGAGCATCCTGGGAAGCAAATTTATTGTGAGTTTCCAGGTTAAATCTAACCCAAACTCTCTTAAAACCATGCTCATGCAGTTTCACAGATATAATAGATATGTTCACTGAAAGAAGATTTCAATCCATAGTGTGCTATTGTTGAAGTAAATTTGTAAATTAAAATTGGAGTTTTAGCCCAGACAAGGCACTTTTGGTAAATTCAAACTGAAGAGAGAACATTCTGGTGATTAAAATTACTCTATGTCATTGTTTCTTTACTCTCTTCTCCATATTCTACTTAAGGGGGAAATAAAAACCAGCAAGATTTTAGGCAAAACTGAATAAACTTAGGGTTTTCCCCTAAACTAGCAAATGCATACCTTAGCAGCAGATTTAAACGTGAGTGCTGACTTTTTTATTTCCTAAAAATTTATAGATTTCCTCAAGCATTTTGCAAGAAGGGAAAGGTTTTCTGTATAAAATTATTAACAAAAAATTTAGAATATTGGGGGGTGGAGTTTGTTTGTTTTTCCTTCTTTGCTCAGTAACTAAAAAATAGCACAGAAATGTACAGTTTGAGTGTATTCTTAAAATTAACTATGATACTCACTTTTCCTGAATACTACAAGGCAAAAGCTGTTTAACTTACTAAATCATGTGTAATGTTAGTTACCATGATCAGGAGGAAGGATTTTGTGCCAGCTGTCTAAACATATACTTAGCCATGGAAGTAATACTCCAGGTTAAATATATTTTTCCTCTTACTTCAGTGTGAAGTAGACAACTATACACTTGAATGAGTGAATTCTTGGGACTTCTCTGCAAAATTAATGTTTTAATGCTCAGTCACTGTATGCTCTTTTGTTTATAGGAAGCCCCTTGAAGATCAAGATTCTATTGCCTTAAGAAATGTACAACCAACCAAAGCCTATAGCATAAAAAGATGTGCAAAGACAAAGGACACAGCAAGAATTATTGGTCTCTCTTGCAGAGCAAGTTTCTGCCAGAAGTGTGGATAGAACTCGGTGATTCCAGTACATGGCCAGACCCATTGGTCTCATATTCGCCAAACTTCTAGGTAACAAAAGAATTGCAACTAAATAGAAGCTTACTCAGAAATCTTAACTAAGCATCAGCCTCTCTGTCCTTTTGTACAGCTTCCAATTGCACTGCAGCATTACACCTCTGCACCTACCTGCAGATGGCAGTGCCTCAGAGAATCTTCTGAATTTGGGACCTTCGTGCAGGCAGCTTCGGCATACAAATCAAATGTAAATTGATACTTTGATGCAATTGGCGTGTTGGACTTTCAAGAAGCCTTCAAAAGCTTATGTGAACCTTTTCTGTGAAATGATGCCAGTTCTTGAAAGAATTGAGATAAAGTAAATTGAATTTCCAAAATATTATTTTTTCTTTCAGTCTTAGAGGAGGAAAAATTGGTATTTTCTAATCAAGGAGTTATGCACACCAATAAATAAAATACTACTTTTTTATCAAGAGCAAGACAGGTAAGATTATGTTAAATGCAGCCCTATGGAAAATTATTGATCTTGGCCTACATGACCTGCTTTTGCAATAATCAGTGCGGCTGCATCTAAAGAACCCTCCCAATAAAACACAGAAACTGACCAGAAGTTCTTTTTTGACCTATCTCAGATTCAATGTCAAATGTATTTTCTTTAATTGCCTAATTTTGGGAGCATAAGGAATACCATCTTGTTGATAATCATATCTCACTTGAGATTTATCATTTAAAGAAGAAACATTGATGTTTTAAGTTGAATGCTGCTCAAAATACAATGTATTTTATATTGTCTCATGACCAAACAAAATTAATGTATTGAAACCTCTCCCTCAATCATTATTACATTCTTTTTTTTTTAGAGACCTCCTATTCAGTAAGCCAGGTATAGACAATGCTTTTCAAAGGAGAAACATAATGGAATCCCTCAAAATTAAGTGTCTGAAACAAACTACTTTGATGATGGCATTTGTTCACCATACTCTTGCTACTTCAACTGACAGAGACTTTAATTAAAATATAGTGTTTTTATAGAAAAAAAAGAGAATTAAAGTGTCCTGTAAGTTGTTTTAGTGAATAATTTGGTCATATCTCATTCAATTTAATAAACAATAAAAGATTATCTTTACTTATACTTTAAATCTTTATTCAATTACATACCCAAACAAAATCCAGATGTCTCAGGACAATATTTTATCCATATGTTAAAAAGCTTGTTTGTTCCTTTTGTTTACTTACTAAATAAAGATAAATGCTGCTGTCCTTTACCTTTTTGTTGTTGTTGTTGTTTAGCAATGATCACTGAGTATATCAACTAACATCTGATTTACAACTCTCCAAGTCACTAGTTTCTCCAACATTTATTAGAGAGGGTCTATTTTTTCTGTTTGGCAGTATTGTCAGGAGACTTACCTTAGCCTCTGTTCATTTATCTGCAGCAGATAATATATTGTGTTCTATAATATATTGTGTTCTATAATATATTGTCTTCTATTGTAAAAAAAAAAGCATTGGCATAGTCAGAAAATTGGAGAAATTTAATGGATTGTTCTACAATTACATTATTTTTCTATAGCGTACCAGTCAACTGCTAGCTTTAATCAAACATACAAGGTAGTTATACACTTGAAGTTACTCTGAAAACAAAGATTATCCTTTACATGAATAATTTATACCAAATATTACACATATGCAGGAATGTGCTTTGCCAATAGCTCTGTTACTTAACCTCTTTGCAAATTTTTAAACACTTCTACAAATCCATTGTAAATCATTACTATGTAAGAGTGGATTTCAGAATATGGGACAGAGGTAAAAAATGCACACAGCTTCTTCTGCTTTTATCTGATGTTTGAATGTTATTGAAAAAATCAGAAAAAATTCACTTCCATGAGCTGATATGAGTGACCATTTAATTTTGTGTCACTGAAAGGTCATATTAAATGTCTTAAGGTGTTATGTGCATTAATTTGTTAAATCTAGGAATTCAGAAACATTTAAAATCATCATATATATGCAACCTTACAGGAAAATATGTTAAATTTTTACTACTTTAGTAAGACTTCAACTTAATTTAATTTCTCAGCAAAGAATCTTGGTGAAAGATACATAGTTTTTGTTCACATAAAAAACCCCTCTATGCTCTATTGAAAAAATCACCCTTTTCCACAAAGAGGGCCTTATATTCCAGAACATTTAATGTGGTTGTAGTTAAAAAGAAAAGTTTCTGAGAAATAGATATATATATATAT
>WBNO01031300.1:0-20441 GCA_013400575.1 Peucedramus taeniatus
TAACCGGGCGGCCACACGTGACCGCCGCCCCTCCCTCCCCGCGCCCCGCCCGGGCCGCCACAGCGCCGGCGGTGGGGATGGGAGCGGCGCTGGGATCGGGGATGGGAATGGCAACGGGATCGGCACCGCCGTGCGCTCACCGCAGCCCGGCACCGGCCCGGCCATGGCAGGGACCCCTCCCACTGCCCCAGGCTGCTCCAGCCTGGCCCTGGACATCCCCGGGATCCAGGGACAGCCACAGCAAATCTGGGCACCCTGTGCCAGGCCTGCCCACCTTCATAGGAACAACTCCTAATTCCCAGTCTCCCATCCAGCCCTGCCCTCTGGCAGTGGGAGCCATTCCCTGTGTCCTGTCCCTCCATCCCTTGTCCCCAGTCCCTCTGCAGCTCTCCTGGAGCCCCTTCAGGCTCTGGAAGGGACTCTGAGCTCTCCCTGGATCCTTCTCTTCCCCAGTCTGAACTCACCATCACATTTTCCCCACGGCCCTCCCATCCCCATGGCTCTGGGCAATGCTTTGTCCTTCCCCCAGCACTGCTTTGATTGACCCCAGCTGCTCAGCCTGAGCAGTTTTCCCTGTTCTGGTCCCCTCCACCTATCCCCATTTCCCAGAGGAGGATGCTGTGTTCCCATCCCACCCTCTGGAAGCTGCTGGCCTCCTGCTCTGAGCTCTGTGTGCTCAGAGTCCTTTGCATGGCCCAGAATGAGCTCATCACCCCCTGCCATCACCTTTTAGCAGCAGGACAAGGGGAAATGGATTTGAACTGAAGGGGGAGAGATTTAGATCAGCTATTAGGCAGACTTTTACAGTGTGGGGGGGCAGGCCCTGGCACAGGGTGCCCAGAGCAGCTGTGGCTGCCCCTGGATCCCTGGCAATGCCCAAGGCCAGGCTGGAGGGGGATTGGAGCAGCCTGGGACAGTGGAAGGTGTCCCTGCCCATGACAGGGGTGGGACTGGATGGGCTTTAAGATCACTCCCAACCCAAACCATTGTGGGAATCTATCTCTGGTTTTTGTTCACTGGATGCCATGAGGATCCATGCTGTGCTGCCTGTTGCATGTGGAGTGATGGGTGCAGAACATCATCCTGTGTGATTGAAACTAGGCAGGGAGTTGCCAAAAACACTTGAGAGCAAATAAGCCATGAAAGGAGACAACTGATAACAAAGATACACAGGAACAAAATGAAAGACAGGTCAAAGATGTAGAAGCACAAACCAATAATGAACTAAAGCAAAAAGCATCAGGAGAAAAAGTTGGACAACTCCAACACACCTTGACCATTCAGCATAGGAGCACTGTCAGTACTTGGAGTTTTGTTGGTAGATGTTTAGGAATAATATAACTTGGGATAATATAGGTTGGGATAAAGGCACCAGGAACAACTTTAGCTATTTCGTTACTGCAGGACAGGTTAATCTTTAAGAATATTGTGAGTTTTACCTTTTTGTAGTTTAGTCTTAGCTTTGCTTTCACATTCCAGTCCTGACTTCATTGTTAAAAATAGCTCCTAATGGATGGGTCCTTGTAGCCATTATGATCCCACTCGGATCAGTCACATGGATTTGCTTCCAAAAATCAAAGCCTCTTAGTGGCTTTTTGCCAGCACAATTAAAGACTTCAAATACCAAATACTTCATACTGAAATTAAAAAAAGAAAAAAAAAATCCCACATAGAACAATTGCTATTAAAAACGCTTCTTTTGAAATATCTAATAATAATTTTTGGATGTCTGTCTGACACAGTGTTGATTCTGAGTGATGATTTTTGCTCTTTTCTCTGTTGGGAATGGAACAAGCCTTGGGATTGTGTTTGTTCCCTCATGGTCTGTAGGCACTGCTGACGAGGAGAGTCAGATAAGTTCCAGCCATTCTTTGAGGTCCTGCTTATCCAAATACAGGGATCTGTGTGATGAAACAGAATCCTGGAATGGTTTGGGGTGGAAGGGACCTTAAATTCCACCCAGTGCCACCCCTGCCATGGGGTGGCACCTTCCACTGTCCCAGGCTGCTCCAAGCCCTGTCCAACCTGGCCTTGGGCACTGCCAGGGATCCAGGGGCAGCCACAGCTGCTCTGGGCAGCATCTTTGGAGCCACGGGTTCCACTAAATCCAATCTACCTTTAATGACTCTACAAAATTTACAGTCTTCTCTTAAATGTCCCTTTTGTTCCAAGCCATTTCTTTCTGGGACAAGAATCTCAGAGGTAGAGCTCAAATCGTGACATCAGGAAAAAAAATCTGGATTGAAAAAAGTAAAATAACTAAACCACAGGAAACAATTCTTCACATTTATAAGGCACTTTCCATTTCTATGACCTTCCTACACCTTTAATACTGCGAAGTTTGGAGAAATTAATGACATGTGACTTTTGACACGTGTCCAGAGGGCGTATGGAGCACATTCCACAGTGACCACACACAGACTGGCACCAGAGAGGAGCCAGCAGTGCTTTCCAGCTATTCACAAATCAGAATTCCTGTCTCTGAAAGGATCTGAATCAATCATCTGGGAACTCATCTATTTGCCACTTCTGACACGATTTTCTCCTGCCTGCTTTAGGCCGTTTGGAAAGCTGAGCCCTTACAAGAGCTGTGCCAGGGTCAGCCCCAGGCAGGAGGAGGAGCTTTCCACAGAGAACTCTTGGCAGGGTTGGGCCTAAAGCCCAGATTTTCAAAGGGATTTTGCTGCCTAAAGGTGCAGTTAGGGCTCAGCAGGGTTTCCACACACTCCTAAGTTTTGGGGCTGTGAGATCTGTTTTCAGGGTGGGTATTGGTGTTACTTGATGCAGGTTCTTGTTTGTTTTGTACACCTAAAACATGACAAAGATGCTCCAATGTGCAGTTTAAAGATAATTAAAAGTGTTCAAAAGCCTTGCTTACTTCTCAGTATGGACTGCTTTGAAAGGTAAATTCTTAGTTCTGTTCTCCTGCAAATACTGATAACATGGAACATTTTCTCACTGAACAGGAAAAGGGTGTTTTATGTCATTTCCAGCACACAGATAATGGGGGACATTTTCTGTTTGGAAAATGGAGAAACATTTTCTGTGGTTTGGAAAGATATTCAAATGTGGCACACATCAAAACAAGTACGGAGGGTTGAGATTGGTGAGCAGACAGAGATTTACACCTGGTAATGACCACAGCAGCTGGGAGTAGGAGGAAAATCCCCAGGTCTGCAGTGCTCCAGCTGAAGCAGCCCTGCTCCAGAGTGTAAATACTTGGAGAGATTTCCAAGGCAAACATTCATCACTGATTACGAGGCAGGAAAGCTGAATTTTGCCACTGTTCCTACATCTGGGAGCTCAGAGCTAGACATAATATTTCACAGAATCCCAGATTAATTGAGGCTGGAAAATACGTCCAAGAGCACTGATCCAAGCTGTGACCACACTGGGTGGGTGGCAGCACTGGGTGGGTGACACTGCCCAGCTTAGGTCCTTCAGAGCCACTGTCTGCACTCAGCAAGGAACTGGGCAAGAAAACCACAATTCATGGGTTCCTGGAGTCATTTTCATCTGACAAACATGGAGAGAACAGTCCCAGACAACACTTTTGAGGGCTCTTCCCTATTAGGCTTTCAGGTGACGAAACTTGCCTCATGTTGGGTGAAGCTTCGATGGAATCACGGAATGGTTTAGGCTGGAAAATCTCTGAGACCATCGAGCCCAGCTGTTCCCCAGAACTGCCCCATGTCCCCAAATGCCACATCTGCAAACAAAATCAAGGCTTCCCTTGGTTTGTAAGGCAGAGCTGAGCTGTTGATTTGACGGAGCACATTTCAGCCTGTCAGACTGACAGTGCAGACTTGTGATATCCTGAAGGAGGGGGCCAATAACAGCACATTAAAATAATTTATTGAGGACTGTTTGAACTGGATTTTTCGGTGTTATTTATAGTCTTTATAATTACCATGTGGTTAAAAGGCTCAAGCCCTCCAAAGCTGTGGAAGTCTTTGATTTGGGTCTGCCAAGATGTCTTTTTCAATCATTAGCAAACAAGCAGAGTTCCTGCCATGGGATATCTGACAAGTCTGGGAGGATTCCTCATTACTCTATCACTGAATTCCCAAGTTCTTCCATCCAAACCTCTTCCATAACATAATGATCATCTGGCAGTAGGAGCAGCTCTGCTTGAATCCTTCAGTTTGATTGAGCAATCATCTGGAGGCCCATAAGTTTTGTCTCATCAAAACCACTCCTAACACTCCCCCCTCCACCCATCGGTGCCTCTCACCTCCACAAAATCCATTTATAAAAAGCCAGGTCTCCCAGCAGGCCCCACAGGCAGGAACATGGAATATCAGGATGGCTTCAGGCATTCCTGCAGGCTGGAATCTGCCTCTCCCTGCAGCGTGACCTCCTCAAAAGCAAGCAATGAAATTTGTACTGCTGACAGATATGGGCATGTTAATATTTAAAATTATGTCCAGCATCCTGTCTCAGCACAGCAAGGTTAGCAAAAGTAAAATCTGAATTGCACAAACATTTACAGCAAAATCTTCATGGTTCCATCACTCCTATCCATGTTCAGAATACAAGGACTGAATTCCATTTCTCTGTTAAGCTTTTGTATTTCCATGAATCCAATCTATTGCAAATTTACCACTGAAGACCAAACTAGCAGATGCTAAACTAAAAAAAAAAAAAATATTTAAATTAAAACAAAGCCATTTCTTCATATTCTCATGAAAAGTGAACTCCAGGGGCCTGAGTGTTTGTACTGGTGGCACCTGGTTTAGAATTATAACACCAAGAAACAGGCTCTCATTACATTGTAGTGAATGCTGATATCAGTTAATTAATGGCAGAGACTTAATCAGGTTCTTGTGCTGTCTTCAGATAAAAAGCTGACCAATATGAACCTCATTTTATTCTTCTGTTATGTTAAATAATGTGCATTTTGTAGGTGGCTATTTTAGCTTTGGGAAGAAATCATTTGCAGTTTTCAATGTCTGCACTGTGTGTACACACATTTATCAGTTCGTGCAATCTGAAACTTTGGAAGTCTGGAGAAATTAAAAATTTCAAGTTCAACCAAAGCAATACATGCCCAAAATACCACCTAAACCCAAACATGAAGCATGGACTAGGTTTTAGGATCTCCTAGAAAGAGAAATCTCTTTTGGAACAGTCACAAAGGACTATGGCCAAAACTATCCTGTAATAGTTATGAGCTGTAATTTGACATTTTAGATGCACATTCCTCTTGCCAAGCAATATCATATTTTGGCTCTTGGAGGAGAAAATAAAGAGAAGGATCTGTCCAGGATGAGTAATTTAGTACAATGTAATCAAGGCAAGCTGCCCCACCGACTGGGGACTCAATTAAAATTAGCAAGTCAGGGATTTTGTCCTCTTAAATAAAAGTGTGTGCATTAAACAGGAAAAAAAATTAGAAAGAAAAATGGTTTTCTTATTAGACGTTTTCCATCTGAGCCCAAGTGTGGGTTTGTACTCCAAGAGCAGCTGGTTGGAGGTGGGGTGGCTGAAGCAGTTACTGAGCTGTGTTCCTTGGAGCTTTCCATCCCTGGAGACACATCCCAGTCAGGGAACCTCCTGTTCCCCCAGCCAGCACTGTCCCTGCATTCACAGATTTCAGACTGGCCAGGAGGCACAGGCACATCCCAAACCCCGAGGGGGGATCCCTGGCAGCAGAGTGCAGCTGGCACAGAAGAATCCACCTGGAACCAGGAGTTCTGCAGCTCCGTGTCCCCAGGCAGGGAAGTGCCTTGGAACTGGAGCAGTGAATTGCTGTCCCTGTGACTGTTCCAGCAGCATTTCACTGAGCTGGGACACAAACACTGGGTGCTGAGAGCACTCTGCATTTGAGGATCCTGCCATCCTCGTTTTACCCAGGCTGAAGCAGCTAATGAGGCAGAGGGACAGTTTAGGGGGAATAATCTGTGGTCTCCAGTCCCAGACAGGGATTCCTGCTCTTACCCAGCAGTCTGGGTGGTTGGTGAGCCCTCAGCCTTGCTGCTCCCACTGCACTCAACTCCCAGCTCCCTATTTAGGGTCTTTTCCAACCTGAAAATTCCATGGGTTTTGTGCAAACCCACCCACAGCAGCTGTAAGGTCACACTCCCATGTGGGGATTCACCAGAGCTCAGGTTCTGTGAGCTCTCTGCTCTAACTGCAGAGGGAAATGACCCAGATAATTTTTATTATTGGCTTCTCTCACATTCTGGGTTTTTAAAATCTGAATAATTTCCTTGGTTTGCTGTCAGCATTTCTTTAAAGGCAAAGCACTCAGGTGTTGTAAACCCTGACACGGATTTTTATGTCTTTTAGGTGCTCATTCAGCTTTCTCAGAACACAGACCTGCAAATCTATTTGTTAAACAGGACATTGTTTTTAAGAATTCTTATGGTATATTAAAAATGCACCAATATAAGCAAAAGAAGATAAATGAAACAATACATTTAAATACTTAAATTCACTTGTACCACAATTGAGTATTTCCCAAATTATACCACATGCTGATGCAAATCACTGTAGTTTTTTTACAAGAAATCAAATTTCAGCTGGAAAAGACAGATTTGCTGATCTTGTGTGTTGCTTCTTGTGTTATATCAGATCTTTATCCAAGTATTTTTATCGGTTCAAGCAATGGAAAAACAATGAGCTGAAAGGGTAAGAAAAGCAAACTCTATTTCTTAGCTCCAGCACTGCTCATGGTTTAAGAAAATGTATTAATTTCTAGAGAGAACTCTGCTCTCACAACAGCCAAAAATTGTGCCCGTCTCATGTAAAGGATTATATTTTCATATATTTTCAGGGGATCTGATTCTGTAATAGCAACAAATCCTGGCTAAAAGAATAATGCAGAGTGTAGCACAGTCCAGCCACGTTTCCTGTGCAGGCAGAGGAGAAACCCAGAATCACTGTCCTGGAATGCACCTAAATCTCTCAGCAGAGTTCCTGAAATATTCATGAACATTAAGGAAACAGCAAACTTTTGGGGAGTGTGCTATTTAGCTGGGACTTGCTATGTGCTGCTATGCTCTGAGCTCTAAAATTACCAAGGGAAGGCTTTTTGCAGAAAGTAAATGAAGTAACAGAGACTCGGGAATTTTATCTCCCGGCTGCCACAGACCACACAATGCTGAATAATTCAGCTCCTCAATTACTCATCCTAACTGGGAAGATTCTTGTGTGTTTGCTGGTGTAGATCAGTGGGGAGCTCAGAATTTTAAGATGAGATTTACTAAGTGTGTAAAGTCTTAGTAAATAGTAGAGGAAACACCAAACTGCCTTTTACCAGCTGAATTTACATGAAGTGAATGACTAAATTTACATTCACCAGCTGATTTACATGAACTTCCCAAACTGCTCCTGTGGTTTTGATCCTTTTGGAAAGTTCAGAGGCAAACACTTTTTGATAGAGGAAGGGGCTGGGGGGAAAGGAAGGAAAAAGAGGAATAAGAGACTTCAGCTGCAGCTGCAGGTAGGGAACATACAGCAGTGCAGAAGTTTCTGTCACCAATTCCCATCCCTTCCCTGCCTGGATGTGGATCTGGGGATTGGATTCTGGGGATTTGGGTCTCTGGTTTGGGTTCTGGAGCTCTGTGACTCTGGTGAGGCAAGTCAGGAACTCCCCCAGTGTGAATTAGTCATATTGAAGGGGGTTTAGGAGCATGGAAACAACAACTTCACATGAAATGTTGGGAATAAGAGACCTCTGATGAAATGTTTATGTGTTTCACAAAGACATAAATATTTGGAGAATAGCAAAGGACACGGCTTGGCCTGGGCAGACTGGAAGCATTTACCTGATTAGCTGGCAGCAGTTGCAAAGACTTTTCCTTGGCAGCAGCCCCAGCTCTCCCCAGCCCTGGGCACAGGAGTGGTCCCTGCTCCGTGCTTGTGAAGCTGTTTGTGGTGCTGCACAGGGGAACCAAGGCACGCTGCAGGGAAAGAGAGAGGGGAAAAGGGATGGGGGGAAAATTGTTTCCAGGTGGAGCCTCAGACTGTCTCGCATTCCCAGGCTGGGTTGCTTCAGGCAGAACTCAGCACTTTGTCCTGTCTGCACACAGCACAGACTGAGCAGCAATCTGGCTGGGAGAGCCTTTTTTGTGTTGGAAAGGGGATGTGGATTTTTGCTTTTCCAGCTGGATCGATTTCCCATCCGGTTCATCAAGAGGCTGTGTGAATTCTTGTGCAAGTGGGGGGAACGGGATGAGGGATTCATCCCTGTCAGAAATACACAGGGGGTGCTGGGTGTTGGTGATTTTGGTGCTTCTGGCCTGATTCACAGCACGGCTGCACCAGAGTCAGGCAGCTTTGCTTCTTCTCT
Source organism: Peucedramus taeniatus (assembly GCA_013400575.1). NCBI lineage: Eukaryota > Metazoa > Chordata > Aves > Passeriformes > Fringillidae > Peucedramus > Peucedramus taeniatus. The sequence continues at coordinate 8,297 of WBNO01031300.1, forward strand.
GTGTACTTGGAGATAAAATCCAGGAGAAACTGCAGAAGGACAGGAGCACAACCTGTTCTGAGGCAGCAGGAAGCGTTTCCCAGGGCAGGACTATTTCTGGCAACACTCTCCCAGCTATTGATCACAAGTCTGATGTTGTGAATAACACTCTGATCTGGAGTCTGTCTGCAACTGCTATTTTTGTAGGTGTAGGGACTTCTTTTGGATGCAGATATTTTGAAAAACAGCCAAGCTTCCCACACTGTGCTTAATAAAATTATTTGAATATATAATAATGTCAAGTTGCAGCATTGTGTGGTTTCTGAGAGCTTGTCACTGCCTCAGAAGGTTTGGCTGATTAGAACATTTAATGAGAGGTGTTTGGCAGAGGGCTGGGACAAAATGATTAAAGTCCCTTCCAGCCCAAACTATTCCAGGATTCTATAATTCCATTAATTTAGGATGTGGGGATTTGTTTACATTTTAAAGTATATAATTCCAAAATTATATTTCATTGCTATTTTGCCATTCTGCATCTTTGTTTTCAGTCTCTCTTTGATTTGCAAGACCACTTCAGCCCCAGTCTGTGCAGAACAATCATTTACCACACAGCCACTCGTGCCAGGATAACACAAGGTTGGGAATAAGCAGCTGGAAGTGGTAAAGGTGCTGTATTTTGAGCCAGGGCTGCCACTGAAAAATGTCTCACAAAACAACCTGGGAGGAAGGAGGTGGAAAAATCAGATGGGGGTGAGCTGAATGACATGGGGGAAGGGATTTTTAAATCAGCATTGCCACTGGAAAAATATTTTTCTTATGCATTTCTGCTGTATCTATCGTGGTCTCAGGCTCACAAAATTTGTCTAGGAAGAGCTGAAAAGGCCTATTTGTACTCAGTATTTTTCATGATTCTATGATTCTCTGGGCTTGTGTATCTTGTACATACATATGTAAAAAATCCCGTATTTTAGTTATTTTTTCTTTTCTTATATTCCTCCCAGTGAGGACTTGCTGGACACTAAGCAGGCATTGTTTAAACACTTCCCCTGCAGCTCCACTGGGATGCTTCAATCTGTCTTGCTAAAGGGGAAAAAAAAAGATTAATCATTCTTGTTTTGTGTTTTTTTTATTCTGAACGCTTGATTCTGACAGTGAAAACAATTTGTGGGCCTTAAATGTGATGCAGACACTTTCCTCCTGTTGTTTGAGTCATACCCACCTTATTTTATCCAAGTTTTTCGAAATAACTCTCTGAAAGGTCAATCTTAGTTTAGTAATTGGGATTTGGGGGGTTTGGTAGGAACACTCTAGCTCTAAATCATTAACCTGGACATGTTATTCAAGGAAGGAAAGATCCCTCCCCTTTTTCTCTGGATGCCAGAGTGAAGGGGACGCTGTCTGCTCACCTGTTTGCCTCTCTGGAGAGGTGAGGAATGAGCAGAACGTGCCTGAATTCCTTCTGCACAGGACAGCTGAGCTGGGGGGAATAATTGACTGCAGATACAGACTGACAATAAATTAGCACACCCCCAAGAGTCTGGAAGGAACAGAGGAGGAGCAGTGAGTCATTCCTGAGTCATAGAGCCTCCCTGGATTTATCCTGGGATGAGGTACTGCACGCACCACTCCTTGATCTGGTCTGCCTCGAAAGGACAACCCTGAAAATAATTGTGGAAAAATAAATGCTAGCAGCAATCATTCCTTGGCAGCAGCAGGCTTTATTATGTTTTGTAAGAGCCTCCCTGTATCAGGGCAGTGTTTTGATAAGAAATGGTGGAAAAGATGCAGAGCAGGTTGGTTTGTCTGCTCAGGCAGGCTGCAGTCAGGGGCTGTCCCATCAGCCCTCTCAGCCCTTGGCAGGAGCTGTGGGGGCTCTTTGGGGAGGGTTTTGGGGATCAGTCAGAAATCCCTGCTTTGTTCAACAGGCAACACTTACTGTGCTTTTTCCCCCTCCTCTTTTCTGTAAAGGTTGTGCCAGCTGGGAGCTTTTTCCCTGCTCAGCACTGTCTGATGCCTGAGGGCCCAGGGATGTCCCAGCCCTGGTGTGCTCAGCTCCCTTTCCTGAGGGCAGAGGGATGGAGGAGACCTCTGGCACAAACAAAGTGTCCTGCAATCAAAACCAGCTGGGTTTGCACTGGGTGGGAACCACCACTGGGGAACGCCAATTGTACCAGCAGCTTTCCCAGTCCAGCAAAACTCCCAGGAGAGATTTGTGCCCATCCTGAATTCCTTGCTGCAGGAGCAGAGGTATGTGGAAAGCCCTGCAGTCTCCTGTGCTCCAGTGTGGCTCTGCTTCCACTCTGATATTCCAAGGACAGCACTCATTAGAGCTTTTGGTGAGCTGATAAAATTCCCTGTCTGGCAAGGAGCTCTCAGCTGTGCCAGATAAAAAACTGTGTTTTCTGCTTGGTTTGCAGCTGGAGGGGCCCAAGCAGAGCCAGCCCACGATAAGCTCCAGGAATGCAGGAGGAGGAGGAACAGTTCCTCCTCCAGTAAGGATCTATCAGATCAGGTTGCTCCATCTCTGTAACTTCACCCTGAACCTCCCACCTTGATCCAAATTTGAACAGGCAAAATGTTAATTAAAACTGAACAGGCTTTCAAACTCAGGGAGGGACCAGCAAGTTAAAACAACCCCAGAATTCAGCTGGGGGTGCAAACAGACCAGGAGAGCTCTGATTTCTCCTTGTCTAACAGACCTCTTTGTGCTTATTAGATCCCTTTCCTTGTGAAAGTTTTATGAATCTTAAGTACATTTAATGGACTATCTTGGCAGGGGTCTGTCTTAGTGACAGTTCTATTTTAAAGATGATGAATGTCCACTGTAAAAATTCATTTTCCTTCTTCCTCTTGACTGAAGTATTGATAAAACCCAGAAGATGAGGCTTTCAGAACTAAATATGATAAAGTTTTAAAATGTTTGTAAACAAATAAATTTCCCTATTCCTATTTCTTTTGCACACACCAAGTATGGAAAAAAATGTGAGATTTGGGTTAAAGATTATTGCTGAGTTTAAGATTTACTGAACAGTGGTGGACTGTGCTGAACCATTCAGGGTCTCCAGTGGTGAATATATCTGGAGAAAAAAAGCCAAATGCATTGGAAATGTCATTGCACAAGAAGGAGCATTTATTTCTGTGAGTTTTCTATCAGGTGGAGTCCTGGCTCATGAGCAATTCTTACTTCCTGCTGCGTGAGTAGCAGTTCTCATGGAATCATGGAATGGTTTGGGTTGGAATTGACCTTAAAGCCTTAAAACCCACCCAATCCCATGGCAGGGACACCTTCCACTGCCCCAGGTGCTCCAAGCCCTGTCCAGCCTGGCCTTGGACACTTCCAGGGATCCAGGGGCAGCCACAGCTTCTCTGGGCACCCTGTGCCAGGGTCTCAGTAAAAAAACAATCTAAAAGAAAAGAATTCCCCATGAAAATCTCCTTAAGATCAGGAAAAGAGCAACTCCCAAGTGGCAAGACAATGGGCTGTCAGTGAATTCTCCCAGCCCAGGTTTCTGTGATGCTGAGGCCCAACATTCCAAAACATCTCCATTCTCATTTTGCCTTGGAGAATTTGATAACTCCAGAAAATCACCCAAAAGCTGCAGGAGGGTGGTGCATTGAGCTTGGATTACTCCTGTGCCCAACCTGGCAGAGGGAGCAACACCTGAGCGACCCACTGGGGCCACTCCAAGTCCTGGAATGCCGGGAGCTGCCAGCCCTGCTCTCCTCTGGCCGTGTCCCAGCACCAGCCACGCCCGGCAAAGAAAGAGCAGGCAGGAATTCGCAGCATTCCCGCTCGGATTAATCCCGGCGGTCCCGCTGCGCCTCAATGAGCTGGGCTGGGATTCGGAGCTCTGCCGGGGAGAGCTGCTGGGGAGAAGTGACACAGAGAGCAAAGGAGGCCAGGGATACAGAGCCCCTCAGCTCAGTCCTGCTGCCCTGCTCCTGATGCCTCAGGTTTAGCTTTTTATTTTCAGATTCTGAGCTGCTTTCGTGTGTGGGTCTGGGCTTCACAATAGGGGATGCTGAGCTCTGCACAGAGCAGGGAGACAAAACAATTCCTGCTCCAGCTGGGGACCAAGGACAAATGATCCAAATCTCAGCCCAAGAGCACAAACAACGTGGGCTGAGGAGAGAAAAACAAGCAGGATGGGAGTGCATGGGCTAAAGCTGGGATGGGACAATGAACTCCAAGGTGCAAATGGAGCAGAACTGATCCAAGGCAGAGACCCCGTGCCCGCTCGAGCATTTTGGGACCATTTTGGTTCATCTTGGGTGCAGCCCTGGCTGGGCTCTTGTGCTGCCCAAGGGGGATCCATGGAGGAGATCCTTTGAATCAATCCCTGCTTTATTCTGTAACTCTGCCCAGCTCTGCTCTAGGGCAGCCTGCTCAAGGCATCACTCCTTCTACAGAGGAACAGGGAAGTTCCAGGCTCNCTCCTTCTCCCAGGTGGGCACCAGAGGAACAGGGAAGTTCCAGGCTCCGTGGCTGCTCCAACCCCTCAGCAGCTGCCCCAAACCCTCCTCCCCAGCTCCCTCCTTTCCAGGCTGGACAATAATTAAATATCAAATTATAGCACTCTTTTAAAAATGAAAGCAAATGTAGGAGGGGTGGTAAAGCTCTGAAGGTGTTAAACATCCCAGAAACTCATCCCAGACTTAGAAAGTCACTCAGGAATCTGATTAACTAGGTACCTCAGTACTATGTGCAAATGTGCATGGAAATTCTAACTCTAATTATTCAAGGCCAGGTTGGACTGGGCTTGGAGCAACCTGGTCTATGGAAGGGGTCCCTGCCCTTGGAACTGGATGAGCTTTAAGGTCCCTTCCAATCCAAACCATTCCATGATTCTATTCCATGAATCTGTGAAGATTTTAAGTCTGAAATCTAGTGTGGTGACTCTGAGAATATTTACATAATACATCCAGAAGTATAAATGCAATAAACAGAAAGCAAACAGCAACTGGCATCTGGATTATTTGACCAATTATAAATATGAAGAACAATTCTGAGTTTTGCACTGAAAAAATTCACAGCAGACACATTGTGATCATGCTGTAGCAAGGAAATAAATGAAAATGAATCATTTTAAACACTGTTATAATTGAAATCTATGTACAGACACTGTGTAGTCCACCTGCATAATTTTCTCTTTTTTAACATATTGGTATTTGTAGATTCAGATTAAATATATTTAATAATAGATTAAATAAATTTAGATTAAATAGATTTAGATTAAATAATATTTTTCACTCTTTCTTTTACCTTTATATGTTTCTCCTGAGTCCTGAAGAATCAAAAAGCTGCTGCAGTTCTACAATAAGAATTCCTGATGCAACAGCCATTCCTGCAGTTCATAATTATTACTCTGGCATTAATGAAGCTGTTAATTACACCACTGCTCATCTGCTGAGACCAGAAGATAACGGCCAGAGACCTAAAAATGAAAATTTTTGTTATATTTTCAAAGTTTAAAATACTACAGCTGGAAATCTCTTGGAGGTTTTTGTGGAAAAGTTCCCTCTGCTGACTGCTAATCCCACCGTGGTTTCTGGAATTTCTGTAGCATCATCTCTGTGAATAGTCCAAAGTTCCCAGTTTGTTGCCTGGGTGATCAAGGCTGGATTTACTGGGGAGCAAAGAGAGCTGCACATCCAAAGCACCAGTTCCACGTGCCACAGGAAACTCTCAGTGACACCTGCCAGCAGGAGAACTGTTTCTCCATCCCTTTTCCCCATCCTATGGATATGTTCTGCCTTATTCATAGAAATTCCTCATCCAGCATCTACACCAGGACAAGGTAGTCAAGTGATGGGCCAGGTCTGGAACCAGTGAATTTCCTCATCCAGTTCCTGCTCTCACAGTCCTGATTTTACTGGATTAAAGTCACCTGCCAGGACATTGAAATTTCCTTCCATTTCTTTACAGTTATCCGGAACAGCTCCTTAGAAGTACCTGTGTGCTTCCAGTTTGAAAGCCTGTGTTAATTTTTTTTTTTACTGCATTTCTAACAATACCAGCTAAAAATGTCTCTATCAGAATGGAGAACCCACTGTTAGGGGGTTTGGCACCTGAAACGATTCAGTTGTTCAGTTGTGTCCATCAAGGCTGAATGCTGGAAAAAGGATCCAGTCAAACAAACCAGGGAAATTTGAAGGCTTCTTTTATGCACCAACAAGGCTGAGAGCTGCAATAGGTGAGCCCAGATCAAAAAGCTTTTGAATCAAAGGATCTCTCCTGTGCCTTAGGGGTTCCAAGGAGGCTTTTTCTTTGAGAATCCCACCCTCCCTCTCCAGCCCAGCTGAAGGGCTCCCTGCTGAGCGAATGTTTCTCACGCACAGATCAATTAAACCAAGGCTGTCAGGGGTCAGATGATCCAAGTACTCTGGAGAGCAGAGGAGAGGTAACCCACGGGGGGCTGAAGAAACCAAACCCTCCCACCAAGCCTTTAAAATGTACCTTAACACTTCACAGGGTACTCTAATTCTGATTTTAACTTTTCCCTCTTTTTCTGGCATGATTAATTGTTCACTGGTTCATACCATAGACATAATTTTTAGTGCACAAACTTAGCTAAATACATTACCAATAACTAAAATTATTGTTAATATATCAAGGGAGTGTGTGCAAACCAAGGGTAAAACAATTCTGGTCTGAAGAGGCAACAGAATTTTCACAAAAATCCAACAGCTGTTAATTTTTTTATCATTACTCCTTTTGAGCTGTAAATATTCACACAGGGGTTACCAGCAGGAGTAAAATAAGTTACTTGATGTGTAAATCCATGGGTTCTTAGAGACTGGGGGGGTTGTAGCCCTGATGTTTGCCAGAGGCTGAGATGCTGAAGGGATTTTTTGGAGCCCCATTTCTGTTCTGTCACTGCAAAATGTGAATTCACATGGTACCAATTACTGGATCTTGGACAAAACAAGTAGCAGTGAGAAGAAACCCCTGTGGTTTTTATGAGAATAGTAAGTAGAAGTCAAGAAAACATTTCATGCCAAGTGGATCAGGAAAACAGGAACTGGAGGAGGATTTTCTGGTATCACTGCAGCATCTTGCCTGTGATTTTCTACACATTGTTCCTTAATATTTTTTGCTGAAACTTTGCACCATAACTGAAGGTAGAGATATTTTACAAATCATGGCAAATTTCATGGAGTTCAAAGTTCAGAAATTTGGTTTTTGTTTTCAAAAATGTGCTCCATGATTTCAAAACTCTCCAGCTTTGCTGAGGACTTTGCTGACACACAGTGGGGCTGCTGGCTAAGGGGGTGCCCCAGCACCCACAAGGAGTGTCAGACTCTTCAAGCAGACTTATTTATCCCCCAGGATCCTGGAAAAGTGCAGAAGAGGGAACAGAAAACTACGTGCAGGGCTTTTTTTCCTGATTTTGGTACTGTATCACTCTGGCCTCTTTCTGTGGTGAGCAAATCACAGTAAATGGTATTTTTATCCTTTTATATATTACATGCTTGCAAAAATTGCTGACAGAAACTGCCAACAGGCTGCTCTAATCACTATAATGCTGCTTCACTGGCAAATAAAAAAAAGCCTTTTTGCTTTAACCCAGACCATCTGCTTTGGGGGCTTTTAATGATGCAACTACGCTGGCATTTACAGAATGAAAACTCCTCTGCTGTGACCTCAGAGTGGGGGATCAGCTCTAAGGGGATGGGTAGGAAGAAGGGGGGTTGTTAAACCGGTCTGAAGGAAACAAGAGATGCAGGGGGAAGGTGTGGAGCTGCAGATTTGGGACACATCTAACCTCAATTCTTCTTTCAAGTAATGTTTTCCTGAAAACAAACACGTCACATCCCCGCAAAGGTGCTGTGAGTAACAGCAGTTCCTACAGCATCGATAGGATATTTACTCAGTGATTCACCCCCTTCCTCCAGTGTTTGTCTGCCTGCCCTGACCACATCCAGTCACCAATTACTAGCTGGGAATGGCCTTACAAACCCATGGGCAAGGCACTCCAAACGCTCGGGCACAGGCTGAGGCTTTGGTGTCAGCACTCGGTGCCAGGGCTTTGCACAGAGGAATAAATCCATCAGCACTTTCCTGGAGTTTGCAACTGAATCTGCATCTCCTCTCACCCACAGAGAGCTTTTGGATTACCTCAGAACACTCTTGGTTAGGCCTTTGAAACAGGAAGCAGCAGATCTTCACACAGTTGTTGCATTTCAAACTGTGCAAGAGCAGCCAGTCAGAGGTTTCACACACCTGTGCAGGCAAAACCAACAGGTTTTGGCCCATGGAAGTTATTTTTCTTCTGATTTGGGTATCATCACTGGTTACCTGCATTCTCAGAATAAAATTCTGTTCTTTTCAGTTCTTACCTGTGCAATTTAGGACGGACTGGCCCTGCAACAGGGAATTGTACACATTATTAATTATGTACACACTGTTAGTTATGTACACATTATTAATTATGCCTTAATCAGAAGATAATTCTGTTCCTCTAAGATAATTCTTCTCCTTTTGCTCTGTGCATTTTTTGCAGGAGTAAGGCAAACCAGAAACTCACATTTCTCAGTGATGGAAGCAAGAGGGACACATTGTTTGTCTTCTCCAAATCAGCTGTGATTCCACAACTGGAGTTATTATGGGATTATTCTTGGGTTTGTCAACTCTTTGTGGCAGCAGGCTGAGAAGCAGGGAAGGCTAAACTGGAGTTAAAAATACTGTGACACTGTTAAATGATGTGGAAAAGAATTGTGGCTAAGGGTTTGATGCTAATATATAATTTTTTAGAGGTGTTGTAATACAGCTGCTGTCTCATACAGCTGTGATGAACAAATGTGCACAAAACTTCCATGACTCAATGGATCACCCTCATCTTTTGGCACAGCTTGGGAAGACATCCCTGGATCTCTGTCTGGGGATTCATAAAACCTCAAACCACCCAAAATAAGAAGCTGAGTACTATGGGAGCATCTGATAAAAGCCTCAGTGGGAATGGCATTTACTTACTGAGGGTCAGGCTCCCAACTTCTCCTGTATCTTCTGACTACTTCATTTAGCTCATTGTGTTCTCTTGGCTCTTTCAGCAAGTAAAATAAATAAATGTTTTAATATTTCATATCAAATCCAGATTCTCCCTTAGCACACCCAGGCCCAGCTCTTCCTTTGGGAAGATGCAAACACATCAAGTGAGAATTACTTTCTTATCAAATTTGTTTTGAATCAAATCTATTTTAGAATGATGTAAGTCCTGAAAAACGCTGCAGGACTGTCCAAGTCTGTTAGCACTTCTAAGTAAACAAAAAAACCCTGCTTTAATTTAGCCTAATTTCCAGGCCACCATGGTCAGAACCCAACTAAAAGCTCTTTGGGCACTAAAAAACAAAATCTAAATATGAAACAGAAGCTCCACAAGGAGGAGGGCTCTGTGGGAACCCTCCTGCCTTTGGTCTGACAATCCAAAAAGTGTGTTCTGGTTTCCCCCAGCATCCGGTGCACTCCAGCAAAGTTTCTAAGTTTAAGCTTCACTCAGAGCTTCAGTGTTCCTTAAATGGCACAGCTCAGCCTGGCTGGCAGAGCTGCAGCTCATGGTAAAGGAAGCCACCACCACATGAACGCTTTCCCTAAATGCTGCTCTATATATTCTCAATGCTCAGCTCAGGAGTCGCTAAAATAAGCTCCTAAAATAACAACTTCAAACACTTCACAAGGCTCACAGGGGCTGGGTTTTCCTACCTCAGGGTGCCTTAAACAAAGGATGCTCCATGCCATGACAGGAGAGGAAGGCTGAGCCCAGCTGGAGGACTAACATAAGTCAATTAGGATCCATTGGCTCTTAATTAGAGGATTTGTTATTTATCCCAGGCTGCCTCCCAGCACAAACTGGTGGCTGACGCCTTCTCTCTGGGATAAACAGGCACTCAGAAATGTGGGGGCTGTTTCTTTCTCCTTTCATCTGAGCAAACAGCATTTAACTTTCATGAGGAATGAAATTAAATTACTCTTTTAAGCCTGAGTGAAAACCCCTTCTGTTACATACTGCAAGTTCTGCCTGTGACCACTGATTCTATCGACTGGAAAACCTGTAAAATAATAAATAATTAGAGAATCGTTTAGGCTGGAAAAGAGCTTTGAGATCATCAAGCCCAACTGTTAAACCAGCTCTGCCAAAGCCACCACCAATATAAGCCAAGAAATTAACAGCAAATGGTATTTATAGAAAATCTGCACATTAAAATCACATATCATGAAATTGCTATGCAACACCAGTGATTCAGAGATAATGTCTCCTATGGAAGCCTATTATGGAAAATGAAATAAGCATGAAAATATAATTGGACAAGGGTCACTGATACATTCACAGAACAGAGAACTCAAAAATCTTATGAATCCAAGGAAATTATATATGGGTCAACTTTAAAAGGAGCCCAGAAACACCAGGGAGTCCAAATCTCACTTCAAACACATATCCAAGTGTTTGCATCTGCAATTCCTCCTCCAGGAAGCTGAGCACCACCACCAACTCCCTGAAATTCAAACTTCTTAAAATGTATTCTGCTTTACATGGATTTCTGTCACCACTCTTTCCTTCCCAGTTATCACCTGCACCACAGAGAGCACAAGAATTCACATGATATCCCACAGGAAATGCAAAAGATCTCTGTAAAGCTGCACAGTGACTCTGTCTCCTCTTCAGCTCTTCACAAGTTTCTCAAAGTGTTGGGAGAAAAGAGTTCTGGCTACACCAGGGAAGGAGGGAGGAACTGAAGTGAGCAACAACCAACCCCAAAAATGCCCCAAAGCAGCCTGAATGGTGCAGCAGCTGCTGAATTCATGCATGGGCTCCATCAGGAACCTCTTCTGCCTGTATCAGTCCCCGTGACATGTCTGGATGAGTGGTTTTGTTAAATTGAATTGTTCAGTCCAGAGGAGGCCATGGAGATGCTCCAAGGGCTGGAGCCCCTCTGGAGCCAGGCTGGGAGAGCTGGGGGTGCTCAGCTGGAGAGGAGAAGGATCCAGGGAGAGCTCAGAGCCCCTGGCAGGGCCTGAAGGGGCTCCAGGAGAGCTGCAGAGGGACTGGGGACAAGGCCTGCAGGGACAGCACACAGGGAATGGCTCCCACTGCCAGAGGACAGGGATGGATGGGAGATTGGGAATTGGGAATTGTTCCCTGGCAGGGTGGGCAGGCCCTGGCAGTGGTGACTCTCTGCAGGGTCTGTGCTGGCCTAGAGTGCTACCTTTGCTCTGGCAGAGCATCTCTGCCCACTGCTCCCGGGGCTCTCCCTGGTCCAGCACAGACCTTTTCCCTGCCACAGGGTTTGGGACAGCCACAGGGATTCAGGCACATCCCCTGGGACAGCTGAAGCTGCCCAGGGAGCGGCACCACCTCCCACAGCTCCGCCTGAATTGAGTTTCTTGCTACAAGGGAGCAAAGCACTGAAAAGTGTCCTGTCTGCTATACCTGTAAAAGGACAACAAATATTATTTTAAATTATTATATCTCAGGAAATTTTAATTATTACCCTCAAGATTTTTAAATAATATATATAACTTATTTACCTACGAATTCCAGCCCATGCTGGATACTTTCACTGAGGAACATATTAGTAATCCCTTAATTATTGCTACCCAACCTTATTAATATGTATAATACAGATAAAGAGCTCCCTGGCAGGGATGCATTTTAATGAAGGCACTGAAAGGCAACACACAGTAATTTCTAGAAGGTTGTGTTGTGGTTGACAATAGCAAACCAAAGCAGCTCAGGGATGGGATGAGGTGTGGAAGGAGAAAAATCAAATTCGTTTCAATATTCTAATGACAAACTTAATTTGAGAGAGGACACCTGGGGCACAGGACACACAAGGAAGGGGACACCATGGGCACAGGACACTCAGGGCATGGGATAGCAGGGACAAAGGATGCACACGGCATAGGACACCGAGGGCACAGGACACCAGGGACAGAGGACACACATGGCACGTGACACAGGACACCGAGGGCACAGGACACCAGGGACAGAGGACACCGAGGGCACAGGACACCANTGACACAGGACACCGAGGGCACAGGACACCAGGGACAGAGGACACACACGGCACAGGACACCGGGGGCGGGCCGCCCTGCGGAGCCGCCCCGAGAGGCGGGCGGGGACCGGACGGGGTAAGGAAGGGGCGGTGGCGGCAGGGTCCGGCAGGGCC
>WBNO01031300.1:20488-50888 GCA_013400575.1 Peucedramus taeniatus
TGGGCCCGCCCGGCCCGGCCCGGAGCGGGGCTGTCCCCTCGCGGCCGCTGTGGCACGGCAGGGACCGGGGGTGTCCTCTCACGGCCGCAGCGGGAACGAGTGTCCCCTCAGGAACCCCACAGGAACAGGGGTGTCCCCTCACGGCCCCAGCGGGAACAGGGCTGTCCCCTCACGAACCCCGCGGGAACAGGGGTGTCCCCTCACGGCCTCCACAGGCACAGGGCTGTCCCCTCATGGCCCCCGCGGGTACAGGGGTGTCTCTTCACGGCCCCTAAGGGAATAGAGCTGTCCCCTCACGGCCCCTAAGGGAATAGGGCTGTCCCCTCGCGGCCCAGCGGGAACGGGGGTGTCCCCTCACTAATCCCGCGCGAACAGGAGTGTCCCCTCACGACCGACTGGAGTCAAAGTAGCTCCTCACGACCCCCAGTATCAAAGCTGGAACCAGTGGTGTCCCCTCACGACCCCTGCGGGAACTCGGGAGTGTCGCCTCACCACCCTGATGCAGGGCTGGAGTCCGAGCGTCCCCTCATGTCCCCTGCGGGAACAGAGGTGTCCCCTCACGGCCCCCGCGGCTGGGCAGGCACCGGGGGCGTCCCCTCACGGCAGAATGGAGTCAGCGGGTCCCCTCATGACCCCCGCGGCAGAGCGGGAATAGGGGTGTCCCCTCACGGTAGAATGGAGTCAGGGGGTCCCCTCATGACCCGCGCCCGAGGCGAAGGGGCCGCGCTGCCACTCAGCCGAGGGAACCCGTTCTGTAATTCCTGTCACTCGTTGTCTCTCAGCTCTCGGGGCGATGTGGAGCCCGACCCCGCTGTGCGCCCTGGGCCGGCGGCGCCCCGGACCCTCCGCGCCGCTGCAGCCCCTGACCCGCCTGCTCCAGAGGGAATACCGGGACAAAACCCCGATCTGCCTGCTCCAGAGGGAATACCGGGACAAAACCCCGATCCACCTGCTCCAGAGGGAATACCGGGACAAAACCCCGATCCGCCTGCTCCAGAGGGAATATCGGGAGCTGCCGCTGCTGGGGCAGGGCTGGGTAAGGACGCAGCATCTGCCTCCCCGCCGGTTTTTAAGTAATAAACCCAAATCCAGGCGGCATCCCAAAACATTCCCGGTGCTAGACGGACGTGTCCCCGCCGTGTACCGACATGTGTTCGAAGAGAATTTAAGGAACAGCGAGGCTGTGATTAAAAGGTAATAAAGCGGTTTTGTGGGGCTTTTAGAGCGTTGTTATTTGTGGCGTGGTGTAAGAGTCACTTATGGGCGCTTCAGGGACTTTTAACACGGGACAATATTTGCCCCATGGAACAATGTAGCTGCCCCATCCCTGTAAATGTCCAAGGCCAGGTTGGATGGGGCTTGGAGCAGCCTGGTGTCCCTGCCCGTGGCAGAGGGTGGCACTGGATGAGCTTTGAGGTCCCTGCCAACACAAACCAGTCTGTGAAATGTTGACTGAAATACCCAAATCGAGGTGCAAACTATTTAAAACAGTGCCATGTGTTGTTTTGCATATATTGCCAAGAAATGCTTCTCCCAGACCTATGTAGCATTTGTTTTGTGCTGCATCTTGAATGCAAAGACGTAAATGGTGACTCACACACTCCTGACAGAGTAGGGGAAGGGTGCTGCAGCCCATCATGATTTACAGATAAAATGACAAAATGTGTTTTATGTGTTTGTCCCGAAAGATCAGATGGCAAAATTGCAAAGGCCTTTGTTCAGGGGAGTGATCCACGAGCTGGAAGCAAAGCTTTGGAAAACACACTGTGCCCTCCTGTGGTGGCATTGAGGACATGATTAAAATCCTTTTCCTCCAAAGTTTTTCCAGCCTCGAGAGTGTGCAGGGAGCCACACTCAGATCACAGAGTCACCCACAGAGTGCTCTGTGAGTCTCTGTGCCAAACAACATTTACAGTTAAAGATGATGCATCTGGGGGAAAAAAGCCTGAAATAAAAGAAGAACTTGGTTTATTTAAAACAAAGTTGATATACCATGTTTGTTTACAGTTTATTCAATTTTTACCTATACATGGTGCTGCCCTTACAATAACATTGGGTAACCACTTCCTCCTTGTGACACTGCAGTGTTCCCTGCTTTTAGTATATCTTCCAGATTTAGTAATTTATTCCACTTCCCAGTTACTGTTTTTTGTCAGATAAACTTGTTGCAGGATCTGACAGAGGAAGCTCTTGGCTGGATTATTCCCAAGAGTAGCTGGAACATGGAAGTTCAAGCTGAATTAGGACAGGCATGTTATGATAGCCTCATTATTATTATATATTATTGGCTTTATGAAACAGTTTTTGGCTAACAAAAATAAAATATTTACTTTAAATAATAGACCTTTGCTTTTTACTACACCTTGGAAAAACGGTAATCTGAAAATATGAATTCATCTTCATTTTCATGCCATTTGTAAAACTGTGAAAACCGTGCAATATATTTAAGCTCAATCTGCTGAAGGGTAGCTTGTAAGGAAAATGGTTTGGATCAGGAGGGCACTCAAAGCCCATCCAGTGCCACCCTCTGCCATGGGCAGGGACACCTTCCACTGTCCCAGGCTGCCCCAGCCTGGCCTTGGGCACTGCCAGGGATCCAGGGGCAGCCACAGCAAATCTGGGCACCCTGTGCCAGGGCTGCCCACCCTCACAGGGAACAATTCCCAATTCCCAATCTCCCATCCATCGCTGCCCTCTGGCAGTGGGAGCCATTCCCTGTGTGCTGTCCCTGCAGGCCTTGTCCCCAGTCCCTCTGCAGCTCTCCTGGAGCCCCTTCAGGCCCTGCCAGGGGCTCTGAGCTCTCCCTGGATCCTTCTCCTCTCCAGGTGAGCACCCCCAGCTCTCCCAGCCTGGCTCCAGAGGGGCTCCAGCCCTGCAGCAGCTCCGGGGCCTCCTCTGGACAGGGCAGGATGAGCTTCTCATCCACCAGCACCCCAAATACTCCCAGGGCTCCTCTCCATCCCTTCTCCCACATCCTGTGTTTGTCCTTGGGATTTTCCCGGCCCAGGGCAGGACCTGCATTGGCCGTGTTGAGCTCCTGAGGTTCCTCCAGCCCCACCTCTCCCCCTGTCCGTGTCCCTCCCCTCCCGCGTGTGACCGCACCCCACAGCTTTGTTCCCATCCACCGAAACTTTGTTTTTTTTTCCTCTAGGTACTCGGAATTGCTGGAGAGGGTGAAGAAAGGAGGGGGAGAAAACGCCATCCTGCGGCACACGCAGCGCAACAAGAAGGTGTTCGTGCGGGAGCGCCTGAGGCTGCTCCTGGACCATGCGGATTTCCTGGAGCTGTCCCCGCTGGCAGGGCTGGACATGCCCTACGGGGATGTCCCTGCTGCCGGCTGCCTCACGGGTAATGGGATGGTGGGGGACACTGGGAAGGGGAAACGGGGGGAAAAAGGATGCATGGAAAGAAGTTTATGGGGTATTTTACTCTCTGAAGTGCTTTCCTAGGGAAAGTGAACACCGGTTTTATCCAGTTCTTATTCCCAACAGGGAAGAGTTCAGCCACTGCTGTATTACTATGATGGGAAATCAAGGAGAAAACTTTGAGAAAAACGGTTTTTAATTTCTTCTAGACTTAGTAATTCTACTTACCACTTAGTAATTTTTGTGTCAAAAAATGTAGGGTGATGTGTCAAATCAGCTGTTGCCTCTTAAAAGAGAGGGGACAAAGTTACTGTGAGAGACAGAAGCTGTGTCATACATTTTGAAGGGTTTTTCAAATCAAAGACAATTTCATTTTCTATGCAGACATTGTCTTTTTAAACTGGAACAGCTCTTCAAAATGAAATTTCATTGAAATTCAATTTCATTCCATTTCATTCAATATCAATGAAATTGCATTTTGAAGACTGGTTCTAGTTTAAAAAGTAACTAGAAGAACAGTACGAAACCCCTTTTTATTATCACAGACTTTATAGGGATAATTTTTAATTGCCTTCCCTTTTATCTCAAGGGTTGGGAGTCACAGTGTACCTTTTTCTGTTATACTGTCACCAGAAGTAAGTAAATTTATTTGAGGTTCTTCTGTCATTTAGATTATTTTTTAATACTGTCATTCCAGAGAAGAGTTTAGATTTCTTCCCTGTGTGGTATTTTCAAGTTAATTTGGAGCTTCTTGATGTAGAAAAACTCCTGAAAAAGTTTAAAAGTTTGTCCCCCCTTGCTTTGCCTGTTGCTTTAGAGAGTCCTGATAAACATCTGTGGTACTGCCTGCAGGAATTGGCAGAATCTGTGGGGTCTGGTGTGTCTTCATTGCAAGTGATGCCACTGTGAAAGGAGGAACCATTTACCCAATTGGAGTGAAAAAGCAATTGAGAGCCCAGGAAATTGCCATGGAGAACAGGCTGCTGTCTGTGCACCTCGTGGACAGTGGGGGAGCCTTCCTACCCCTGCAGGTACTGCTGGCACTCTGCAGAGCAGAAAATATCAGTATTTATTTCATCATCTGGGCTAATCCTGCACCTCCCACCTGATCAGAGATCAGAGACTCCACTGAGTGTGCTGAACTGCTTTTGTGTCTGATAAATGAGTACATAGTGAGAGGTGTCTATTTTCACTCCAGAATCTACAAAGTGTTCTGTATTTTATTGTCCTGTTTGTGCCAGTGGTGCACTAAGCTCTGTGGCCTTTAAAAGTGGAGTTTTTGCAATAAGAATTTGAACAGGTTCTTTGGTGAAATGCAGAGATCATCCTCTCATAGAGACTGTAGTTGTTCTCTTTCCACACTGAGGGCAAGCACACAGGAAAAGTTACCTGGAATTTTAAAGTTATTTAAAGTTATTAAATTTTAAAAGGTACCTGGGAGTTTACTTGGAATTGTATCCAAAACTAAGTACAAAAGGAAACTGCCAAAGGCATTTCACAGATGTGGTAGAACTACCACCCTTCCCTTCTCCACATTTACAATCAGTTTGTGTAGAATATCTTGATTTCAGAAAAAATCACAACACTTAAGCTGTGCTTTCAAAGCAAATGGGTATTTTTGGGGGATTTGAAAATGTATAAAGGAATAAATACCATAATGAATGCTGTATATGAAAGGCTCAGGAGTGATTATTAATGGGGACCTTCCCAGTGTCAGCTTTGGTGTGCTTGGGAATGAATGAAGAGGAAGCACCAACTTTTGTAGTTACCATTAAAAATCTCTTTTTCTTTTCCCTGTCCCTCAGGCAGAGCTGTTTCCTGACAAGATGCATGGTGGCAGGATTTTCTACAACGAGGCAATCATGTCTGCCATGGGAATCCCTCAGGTACAGTGGCGTGGGGAGTGCAAGGACGTGTAGGAAAGGTGTAAATGTGTAGTACATTTTGTTCTGTCTCTGCTTTGTTCCCCAAGCTGTGATTTAGCACTTCCTGCATTTCTGAAACAACTTTGGGCTTGGCTTAGCCTTTCCTGTTCCCTCTCCAGCACTGCTGTGTCTGTGTCCCCTCAGGTGGCCGTGGTGTGTGGCTCCTGTGTGGCTGGAGGTGCCTACGTGCCCACCATGGCCGAGGAATCCGTGATCATTGATAAAATTGGGACACTGTTCCTTGCTGGGCCGCCCCTGGTGAAAGCTGCCACGGGAGAAGATGTCTCTCCTGAGGACCTTGGAGGAGCCAGGCTTCACTCACAGTATGTGGAATGTCCTCAAAACCAGGGAATTCAGCATGCTCAGCCTGAAAGGAATGTGGCATTGGCATTTCAGAGCAGGGCTAAGAGTGGAACCTGTGGTTACACTGGCTTGCCTTCTCAGGTTCAGAGGTTTGGGTTAAATCAGCCAAATGGAAGTAAAATGAAGTTATTGATGGGGTGAGGCAGGGACTGGACAGGCTGGATTTGGATCTCTATTGTTCCACATACTTCTTGAACAACTTCAGTAATTTCCTCTGTGCCTCACAGGGAGCAGCTACAGAAGAGGGATGCTATCTCCTCTTTTCCAAGAGTTTTCCAGAATACACATATTTAACCCAATTATACTACATGGAATACATTCCTGTCTTTATATCTTGGCTGCAACCACTTATTTTGAAATAATTCCTGAAGTTTGCTTTCTTCTTTTCCCTTTTCAATATTGTCTGCAACAACAGCATCACAAAAATAAATTCCAAGGTCTTTCTTTAATCCATATAAACACAAAAGTCATGGGGAAGAACAACACCTTACTGTGAATTTAATTTGGGATTGGACTGCACAGAAATTCCACTGAGTGACTGCTTTCAGCTCATTCATACAGAACCAAATCACACAGTATTTCCACAGGGCATTTGGAGAGTCTCAGCTTTTTTCCTAGAGTTTGGATTTTCCCTCAGGATTCAGAACTCATTAATCCAATGCTAATTAATGTCTCTCTCTCCTAGAGTCAGTGGCTGCAGTGACCATTTTGCACCCTCAGAACAGGAGGCCTATGAGTGCATCCGAAATGTTGTCTCTACCTTAAACTGTGAGCCAGTGCCAGAGCAGGACAGGGAGCCTGACAGTCCCTTGTACAGCCCTGAGGAGCTCCTGGGCCTGGCACCACTGGGTTACAGCTGCACTCTTCCTGTCAAACTGGTAAGGGAACAGGGATTCCATTCCTGTATCCTTCACTCTGCTCTTTTCCATAGCCCCAGGTGTAATTCTGAATTATTACCTCATCTGTTGCCAGCCTGTCTTAAGCCTGAAACAAAGCAGGATGGCAACAGTTTTATGGGATTATAGAAAATATTTAACCTGAAGTCCTGCTGGAGATAAAATAATCCCAGATTGTGCCAATGCTGCCCAGCTGTTTCCATGCACTGCTGGGATGCTTTCTTTGTCTTGCACTGTGTTGGCTGCCTTGAGAACATACACCCCCTTATTGTCTGTGTTTCCCTTCCCCTGCCTTTCTGTTTCTCCCCCCCAAGCATTCAAGATGATGTAAAAGAAATGGTGAAATTACTGACTGAAAAAAACAACACAGCTCAAATCAAACTTGTTTGAGGTTGGGACAGACACTAAAGCTTAAGCAGAGACATGCAGAGCTGCCCACGCTGTTTTCATTGTGTTCTACATGAGATTTTGTCTCCATGGATGTGAATCCAGTGTCTTTTTCCAGTGGTAAATCCCTGCACTTGAGGGAATTGATTGTAGAAAGCTTTGAAGGCAGCTTTTAACTGTGTTTGAAAAAAGCATGAGCATATGAACCAAGCATTTCTTATGCACAAAATCTGAAACTGCACACCCTGGGGTTTGGTTTTTGCTATTTTACATTTTTATGCACAGAAACAACTGTGCTTTGTAAAACTAAAATAATTTTGGAGTTGGCCTTTGTCTTAAAAGAAACAGTTGGTAATTAAACTAAACACAAATTGGATGGTTTGTGCATATTGAGCATTTAGCAAGTCACCCAAAGACCCTTTGTGCTCATCTTGCATAACTCAGGTCTGCTACTGTTTGAATAGAGCATTTCTTTTAGCAGAACTCTCCTATTTTCACTTCAGTTTCTCTAGTAAAGTAAATTCTGTGTATCTCTTTGTAGATCCTGAGCCGGCTGGTGGATGGGAGCAGATTCCAGGAATTCAAGGCTACTTATGGAACAACATTAGTGACAGGATTTGGCCATGTGGAAGGGTATGGCTGGGAACATTCCCCATCCAAATGAATGGACCTGCATTTCTCAACAGCTTTTGTGTCCTCAGCAGGTTCCACACCATCCCAATCATTCCTAGGGTTCAAAAGGGAGAATCATGGAATTGCTGAGGTTGGAGATCGTGGAGTCCAACTGTCCATGTTTGTTCTGTAGGCGCTTGGTGGGGATAGTGGCCAACAATGGGGAGCTGGCTCATGATGCTGCTCTCAAGGGTAGCCACTTTGTCCAGCTCTGTGGCCAGAGGGGAATTCCCATCCTCTTCCTCCAAAACACTGCTCCACAGCCAGCAGGGCCTGCAAGCATCTCACAGGTATGGCATGTTTGCTTCAATATATTTCAAACAATTCTTAGTTCTTGTTGTGCCTAAGCTTATGTTTTCAGAATTATTAACTGTTAGGAAAAGTGGTTTTTTAACCACTCTTGATGGAGCTTCATAATGACTTTGCTAACAGAAAGATTTAAGAACTTTCTCACTTGAACTTTAAGCAGGCCTGGATACTGATATAAAATTATACTATTCAGTTAGCAAGGTAGGCTGGAAAGTTTGGGATTTTCAGTACTTTTGACATTGAAATAGAGCTTATTGATTCCTCTGCTAACTCTGCACTCCAGAAAATTGACTATTTCTCTTTTGAAAGTGAAGGTATTAAAGCCTAGGAGGATTTGTCCTGAGCTAAGGAAAGTAAAACCTCCATTAGATCCCAGATCTGTTCCTGCAGAATTGTAAATGAATAAATATATAAATAATTAAGAAATACAAGTTTGTTGGGAGTGGAGAGAATCTAGAATAAAGTCTTAAAGGATCTAAAATATCTATTTTTATTCCAGGCAGAGGCTCATTCCAACAGGCTGAAGGCCCAGGCTTCCATGATGTCTGCAGTTGCCTGTGCTGCTGTTCCCAAGATAACCATTGTCATTGGAGGCTGTTTTGGGAGTGACAGCTACGTCATGGTACGGGTGGCACCAGCCCAGGGCTTGGGGACACACCTGTCACACTGCTCAAGTGTCACTGCATTTCTAAACCACAGCTGGGGAACTCGAGCTCTGAACTAATATTTAAGCAAGAAATGCAACACTGCATGTGTTTGCTGAGAAGCAAACATGGAAGAATTAAACATGGAAGTGCTTGGAATTCGAAATGAAATATTAAAGTAGAAATATTGAAGGCAGTGGGGAGGTGGTGGTTCCTAGCACAGGGTGTCTGTCCTCATACTAATCCACTTGTGCTCCATTCTGCTTTGCCCTTGGTTGTTTCATCCCACAGACACCTCTTTATGATTCATCTCAGTGAGTTTGTTCTGTTCTTTGGTTTTTCCCTTGTAGTGTGGGAGATCATTCAGTCCAAACTTTCTGTTCCTGTGGCCCAATGCAAGAGTTGCTCTTGTGGATTCTCAACATTTCCCCACAGTTCCACCAGCTGGGGACTGGACAGGAGAGGAACTGGAGCTAAAACAGCTGAAGGCAAAGTAAGGACATTCAATATAAACCTTACAGGGATTTCATTGTTAAATTACCTACTTTTGTTCATCTTACAGAGCAACACATCCTGACTAATGAAACAAACATGGATCTATTGAAAAAATACTTTAAATTTCCACGTAATTCTATGTCTTTCTGTTAGGGTTTTCCCATTACTGCAGCATAGTCAGCTCTGTTATTTGCTGGTTTCTGACTAATTTTAACAGCAGTGCTGCCCATTCTCTTCAGATGAATGGATTTGCCTGTTTCATCTGTAATTTTTTTTTCACTGCTCTGCTGTTTTCATTGTGCTTTTAAGCCTGTTCAATTCTCTGCCCTCTCCAGGCTAGAGGAAGAAAGCAGTGCCTTTTACTCCTCTGCCAGGCTCTGGGATGATGGGATCATTCTACCTCAAGACACCAGGAAGGTGAGTTTTCCCTTTAGGCTGTTTTATTCTCCAGTCTCACACTGGATGAACATGAAACACTCGTGGCAATGAGCTGATTCCAGACCTGGGATTCCCACTTCTGATCCTGCTGATTCCCACTTCTCACTCCATGGAATTTCCCTCTGTAATTCTCATCCTGACTCTTCTTCATTAGTTTATCAAAAAAGCTTCTGTTGAATTCTGGTTACTTGGCACAGCATTTCCTCACTAAGCCTCTCCTTTGACTTTACCATAATTTGGATCTGCATCTGACTCCCTTTTTTCCGTATAATTACCCATATCTTCATTCTTTGGAGTTCAGGCTCCTCAGAATTCCTTTTGTTTCCAAAACATCCTTTTATCCTGGGATGTTGCTTTTTGCAATTTTCTCTTCCTGCTTTGAATTTGCTGTGTACATTGGGACGCTCCTCTGCCTTTTTACCCCCTATCTTTTTATTGATTTGAAGTTGGCAGACATCCCTCCCTCCATTAGGTTCTTTCTGGAAGTTCTGCCTTTGCTCTTTTATTTTTCCTTGTTAGATTGTTTATTAGCAATAAAAATCTTCTCTGCACTGCTGAAGTTTGTTTACTTGAAGATCTCAATCTGTCCTGGTTCCAGCTGGGGTTAAATCACAACACAACCCTTCTAAATATGGTGCATATTTATGGAACTATGTGGATGGTAAATATTGTCATGGAGTTTATGGGAACTTTGATAATGGGAGAACACCAAGAAGATTTTTTAGTCCTAGAGCCCTGAAATTCCCCCTTTATGAGTTACACATGAAAATAAGTGAGAGTTGAACTGTTCTTGTTACCATTTTCAGTGTTTCACAAAAAGAAGGAAGAAATAAGTAAGTACAGAAGTAATGAGGTTTACTGTATTGTTTTTTTTTTTTTTCTTGAGGCTCATTGTTTATATTGTTTTTTGTTTTCATTAGGTGATTGCCCAGTGCTTGGAGATCATGGAACAGAGGAAGTTCCAGGCTGTGTCTCCCCGTCCCCATCCCATCATCAGGATGTAACTGCAGCCCCCTCAAACCAGAACCCTCTACCAGAACTCTGAGTATAAAGATTTTCTAATTCTTTGATACCATTAATAAAAGTGTTGAACAATTGAAGACGAACAAGAATCCCAGATTTTAAATCTGCTGGCAGGAAGTTTTTATTCTCAACGGTAGCCTCTTTTAACATCAGCTGGAAGTTTATTTTGGGAGAAGGAAGGGTTAAGATGAACATCTGTAGCACTCTAAGGAAGCAAAGTCAGCCCTAGAGGTAACAATTGCTTGATTTTTTCATGTCCATGTTTTAACACGAAATCCAGAAATCAAGGAGCTGCACTTGGGCAAAAGAAAGGGAAAAGAGCAAACACACAAGGGAAGGTGTGTAGTTTGCAGCCTGGGTGAAGAACAAAACTCTACCTGCCACCCTCTTGGGATTCCCAAAGCAGCCATGGAAAAGCTCCACTGGGATTGCTCTGAGGATACCACAGCAATGACCAGTATGATGTTTAAATCCAAAATCCTTCAGTGTAGGCTAAAAACTCTCTACCATGTAACAGAGCACAGCCAGTTGTACACAATGTTACCACTTGTAAAATTGTTGAGGTTACTCTCTGCTCTTTCAATTTCTTTCACTCTGCTGCAGCTACAAAGTTTAATTTTGCATAAACAGAACCTCTCCACCACCCCCAGCTTGTGGTTTAGCTGGAAATTACACCAAAGGGTGCGTTTAAAAAATACCTGATTAACCATGTTGAAGAATCATTGACAAGACTGAACTGCTTGATCTGAGTTAAGCAGCACCTAAAATGCAAAGGGCTGTGGAAGGAGTTTGGGTCACCTGTAAACGGAGACTGCACCTTTTGGGAGCTGGAAGAAGCCGGGACAGCTGTTGCTGTTTGTGCTCACGCTCTCTTGAAGAGCCCGTGGAATGTCACGGGAATGTTCACCTCCACCTCGGCCCTGGCCACCTCGCTCATGTCTTTGGCGTTGAGGATGAGGAGGAAGGCGGGCTTGGGCCCCGCCCCCGGGCTGATCACGATGCTCAGCACCACCCCTGCAAGGTGAGAACGCGATGGGCGAGAGCAGCCCTGGCACCCGGGGCACCAGAAATCCCGGGAGTGTCATCGACGCTGAGGGACACGGGCAGGGACACAGCACAGGCTGCCCAGGGAAGCTGTGGCTGCCCCAGGCCTGGCAGTGTTCAAGGCCAGGTTCAAGGCTTGGAGCAAGCTGGGATAGTGGAAGGTGTCCATGCCCATGGCAGGGGGTGGAACAGGATGAGTTTTAAGGTCCCTACCAACCCAAACATTTCATTATTCTAGTTTATTTTTCCCGTATTTCCTCAGAAATTTCCCACCAGTGTTAGGTGGTGGGACCTGTCCCATCTCGTCTGGGAGGTGCCTGCAGGCTCTGCCCTGCCCAGCTGTGGCACAGCCCTGCAGCCAGCGTGGCACAGCCCTTGCCAGTCCCAATCCCAATCCCAATCCCAGTGCCACCAATCCCCCACCATTACCATCATCTTCCTCCAGCGCATCTGGGTGGGAAACGAAGATGGGCTCCGACGGGTACGCATCCGGCTCCTGCCACACCCAGGTCTCCTTGGTTTTCACGTTCAGCTTGCAGAGCTAAAGGTGGGGACAGCACACAAGCACAGAGCTCAGAAATGCTCCTTGTTGTCCCCAGATTGAAGCCATCCCCCATTGGCTGATAGTTACCCTGTCTGGGACGAAGTGGTTCAGGCCCAGCCCGTAGGTGTACGTGTACGGCTTCCCACCATACTTCCTGTAGTTGATCTGGGGGAATTCAAAGGCTACAAGGAAAAATAAATATAGATATAAGTGCTGAGGGTTAGTGGGACACGGTGTGCAGGCAGCACTTGGCTGCTGTGACCTGGGGGAGCTGGGGTGTCATTGTACCGTGACGTGGCCCTGAGAAAATCACCTCTGGCTCCAGCCAGATGGTCTCATCACTGCGCAGTGTGGCTGTGGCTGTCGTGTAGGGCAGGGTGACCAGGTTCTTCCCCGTGTCAGCCTGTGACAAAGAGAGATAAGTACCCAAGAGATTGGAGAAAAGTTTTGGTTTATTTGCACAGAGCTGTAGCAAACAGCACTGAACAGGGAAGGCAGCGACGTGCGGCAGAGCCTCAGCAAGCGGCAGGAGGCGACTGCTGCCATGAGCTTGGCAGTGCTGCAAGAACTGTCCTGTTCCTCGGTCTAAACACAACTTCCCTCCCTCCTGAAGGCATTCAGAGGTTTCATTAAGCAGTGCCACGTGGGCTTGCACTTCTCACTTGATCCACAGCCCAGTGAGCTCCGTGAGAGGCTCGGCTGACTGGTCCCCTGCAGCCCTCGGCCCACTCGCCAGCCACCACGAGCAGGGGCATGGAAAGGAACCCAGAAGCTGCCAGCCAGAGAGCTCTGTCTGTGCCAGGCTGGCAGCCCTAGGGACCTCACACCGAGGGCTGGAGGTTTAACCACACATGCTTGGGCTGTGGCTGCTCCCTTCTGTGCTATGAGCAGATCCAGTACTAACTGCTGCCCCCCCAGGCTCTGCCATGAACAGAAACACATGGAGTCATCAAAGAGTTTGGGTTGGAAGGGACCTTAAAGCTCATCTAATTTTCCTCGCCATGGGCAGGGACACCTTCCACTAGACCAGTTACTCAGAGTTCCATCCTGCCCAACCTTGGACACTTCCAGGGACAGGGCAGCCACAACCTCTCTTGGCAACCACATAAATAAGCTAGAAAAAAATTGATCAGCTAAAGAAAATATAAAGTTTCTCTGAAGGCCCATACTTCAAGTTTGCCCTCTTAATTAAAAGGTTGACTTTGAAGTTGGTGGGGCAGGGGGCCTGGCAGGGAGAGGAGCAGACTCCAGTACCTTGTCGATGCTCAGGGGCAGGACGTATCTGCGGGCCTCGGGCTGCGGGGCCTTCTCCGCCTGCCGCTTCACCTCGTCCCAGTTGGCCCGGAGGTTGGCCAGGTACAGGTAATTGTAGACAAACTCAAACCTGCACCAAACAGCATCACAGTGAGAAACACAGCTGGGCTTTGCAAGTGTGAGGGAAGTGTAGGTGGTTTTTGCCTAAAATTCATAGAAAGATAGAATGCTTTGGGTTGGGAGGGGCTTTAATGTTCATCTCGTCCCAGCCCCTGCCATGAGCAGGGACACCTTCCACTACCCCAGGGTGCTCCAAGCCTTGTCCAACCTGGCCTGGGACACTGCCAAGGATGGGGCAAAACAGAGTGACAGAAGCCCCAGTCCAGCTCCTCAGCAGAGCTGAGCTGTGTGTGCACCACAGCCCCTGTCAGGAAAACCCAGCAACTGCTGGTGTTCAACACATGCACAGGAAGGGGCTTGGAGCAACCTGGGATAGTGGAAGGTGTCCCTGCTTATGGTAGGGGGTGAACAAGATGAGTCTTATGGCCCCTTCCAACCCAAAGCAGCCTGGAATTCTATGATTCTATGCCAGGATCAGCTCAGCTCAGGGTGTCCTGGGTATGCAGCCAACACAGGGCTGAGCTCCATCATTTCAGTGCCACATTTCTGTGTTTACAACAAGAGCAGCGTTCAATCCTCACTCACACCCTGCTCATTGCAGCCCCAGGAGCCAGAATAGCATCAACCCTTCACCAGTCGCTAACATTTCTTAAAGATAAATGTAAATAAAAGATAAAAATATTTTTTTTCCTGGATTATGAATGCCAAGCAGGCTCCCTGCACCTCCGGAGAGCTCAATGCTGTATAGTCTACATGTCACCACGTGTTAAATGTTAAATGGGTTGGTGGATGTGCCAGAGGCCCCAGCAGGGATGTGCCAGGGCAGGGAGTGGCATGTGTGGTGCAAGGGGCAGTTGTGGTGGCCAGGGAGCCTTGGCCTCACCCCTTCCAGGTGCACAGGTCCACGATCAGGAACCCGTTGTCCTCGTAGGTGTTGATGTGGTGGAAGAGGTTGAAGGCCGAGGTGCGGTACTTGAGGTTGAGGAGCCTGCCTTTCTTCTTCTCTGCCACGTGAAGCCACACCTGGAAACCACACAGCAGCTGGGCTTAGGCTCAGGGAAATGAAGGTGAAGCCAAAGGACCTCCCAAGCCAGGTCTGGCTGCCCAGTCCAGCCCTGTTTGGGGTGACCCAATGCTTACCCCCATGGTCTCGTTGGACTCGAAGCAGTCCATGTAGTTGGCTCCCCAAAGGCTCCAGGAGGAGAGGAACTTGAGGAGGTTGATTTTCACTGGTGTCTCCACAAACACGATGTAGTTTGGGGTCAGCCCAAAGCTGTTGGGAAAGGCAGGGGGGCACATCAGAACTCACTGGGGTCAGTTTGGACAAAAACTGTGGAGTTGCTCATATAAAAAACATAGATCATTGCTCAAAATTAGCCTGATTTTGGTTAATCACCGAATTTTCATTGCTGATTACATGTGAAAACTAGTCCCTGGTTCCAGCTGACCTGCTGACCCCATGGAATGTTACCTGTGGACGTAGGAGGGCTTAAACCTGTCACTGCAGGGGAACTGCACCACCACCTCCGACTTGTTCATGGGGTCTTCTTTGTCTGGAATGGGACAGGTGAGAGGTTATTGAGGTCTCACCTGCACTTGGTCTGTACTTACAGCATCTACCCAGCACATTTCTGCCTTTAACAGAAAATCATCATTTAGAAGCCACCTGGAAGTGGTTTAAATACATTTAAAAAAGAATTAAAGGAGCTTAGAAAAAACCTAACTCAGTTACAAAGTTTATGTAAAGGATAAAGAAATGATTCATAAGGGAAGAGTTTCCCAGAGGTGGGATTGACTGACCTGCCTGCAGAGGAGGAATCCGGATGATGTTGTAGGCCAGGGCAAAGTTTTTCCCAAAGCAATTCCCAATGTTGTAAACGGTGCCGTCGTTCTCAATGTGGGGATGGGCCGTTGCCCCATTGACGGACACGTATTTACAGAGATCCACCTGCAGAGCAGCAGGGACAGAGTCAGGAGCCTCCCTGGCAGGAGGTGAGAAGGCACAAGCCCTGCAAGTTGTTGTGAGTCAATACATCCTTGCTCTGCATGTGGGCAGATCCTCTCAAAGTCTGCAGTTGAGTTCTGATTTGTGAACTCCAACCCAAATTTGAACATGCTCCAAGGGCTGGAGCCCCTCTGCCATGGGAGAGCTGGGGGTGTTCAGCCTGGAAAGGAGAAGGTTCAGGGGGGACCCTTCCAGTGCCTAAAGGGGCTCCAGGAGAGCTGGAGAGGGACTGGGGACAAGGGACTGAGGGACAGGAGGGCAGAGTTAGATGGGATATTGGGAAGAATATCTGTGAAGGGGTGAGGCCCTGGGACAGGGTGCCCACAGAAGCTGTGGCTGCCCCTGGATCCCTGGCAGTGTCCAAGGCCAGGCTGGACATTGGGGCTTGGAGCCACCTGGGACAGTGGAAGGAGTCCCTGCCCATGGCACTGGATGGGCTTTAAGATCCCTGCCAACCCAACCCATTCTGTGACTCCATCATTTTCATTTTAGTTTTACTCCTTCACACCTCTGTCCTCCCAGGACAAAGACCCACCTGCTTGATGGTCTCCAGAGTGTCTGGGTTAATCCTGGTGATGAAGTTGGTCTCAGTACAGGCATAATAATCCTCACCCACAGGGTAGACATTCACCAAGGCGTTATCTGTCACCTCCACACCTTTGAAGTAGGAGAAAAACCTGAGCAGAGAAAACCAACAGGCAGTCAGGGGCTCCTGGGAAGCAGAAACTCCGTAGGACATCCCAGCACTGTCTGCACCACCTGAGGTACCTGGAGAAGATGTTCTTGCAGGGGTCTGGGTAGGCGTAGGTGCCAAACTCCGTGATCACGATCCTCTTCTCCGTCATGGCTCGCACGTAGGCGTCAGTCCGGACAAACCTGGGGGGGCCAGGAGGGGAAAGTCTGTTACACGTGACACCAGTGTGCAAGAAATACAAATATTCCTTTGAGGAACCTCATGAGAGCTCTGGGACAACCTCGCATTGCATCTGGAGCTGGGTTTAATGATATCGCTGCTAGAGCTCTTCCAATAACCACATGGACTCAAAATAACCAGGATCTCCCACGGGCACAGCCTGTTCCCAGCATTTCAGACAAGCAAATGCTTCCTTGTTTATTCCTTTTTCTTGGAAAACTGGCACGTACCTTCGGTGGTAGGTGACGTGCCCCTCCTTGAAGTCGAACTTGTGGAGCAGTGCCTGCCCATCGAAGAGGTGGTAGAAGGGCTCTGAGCCCACCTCAAACAAGCCAGGACCACATCTCAGGAGGCTTCCTCGCAGCCAGGTGGGAATCCTGCCTGTGGGAGAGCCAGCGTTGGGATGGGCATGGCACATCAGACCAAGGAACTTTTATTGTGACAGCGAGAAAATCAAAACTTCAACTCATTTTGTAATTAAACTTTGTGTTTAAACACTCATAAGCTCTTTAAGCTCTTCTTCACACCTGCTGTGGACCAAGGCATTCAGTATTGAAGTGTCTAAAGAGCTCCCCACACAATCTGACCTTTCTCTACCCCAAATCACCAGCCCTGTGATCTCCTTCACATCCAGCCTTGTAAAGCCTCTGAGCCCTGGAAGCCCCTGAGCTGCAGAAACAAAGGAGAGCAGGAGGAGCAGGCCCCAGACCAACCTGTGACATGGGCAGTCACTGGAGAGGACAGCTCCTCCACGGTCTCAAAGAGCTTCTTGTAGCCTCCAGCAGGATGCTCCACCCTGAAAGGGGCACAGCTGGGTGAGCTGGAGCAGGGGCACAGCTGGGAGCCCCCTCCCAGGGAGGGATAGATCCTTCTGGACAGAATGATCCATGACTTGCAAAGAGCTTGAAGGAGGGAGGAGAAGCACCTTTCCATGGGGAAAGGCTCTGAGGCTCCAAACAGCTGCTGAGAACTGTCCTGAGCACGAGGAGGGACAGGGACACCAAGGGCACAGCCTGTACTGCAGCCCAACAAAGCAGGATACCCAAATCACCAGAAAGCAAAATCCAGCTTGTCTCTCCCAGCTCTTATTAAAGCTTTTTTTTTTGCCTTTTTTATTTTTTGCCTTTTTTTTTTTTTAAAGCAAAGAATTATTTGTTGGGTTGCAGTTTTATCTGCTGCAAAGCCCATGAAGACACACCAGGCACAGGCTCATGAACTCTGCCCAGTGAAGCTGTGGCTGCCCCTGGATCCCTGGCAGTGTCCAAGGCCAGGATGGACATTGGGGCTTGGAGCAGCCTGGGACAGTGGGAGGTGTCCCTGCCATGGCAGGAATGGCAATGGATGAGCTTTAACATCCTTCCAATCCAAACCATTCCAGGATTCCATGATTCTACTCCAAATTCTGGTCAATCCTCTGGAACCTGGAGGTGAGCCTGTTCCCCAGACCAGAACCACACCTTGGCATGGGATGTGAGATGGAGACATGGAGACCTCCCCAGTTCTCCTCCCCTCCAAACCCTGCTGCCCCCCAGCGCCAGCCATTGCTCCATCTGGGATGTGCTCCCACAGAGAGGAGCCTCAGGAATACTCACTGGCTGTACATCCTCCCTGATGAAGGGCCCGAGCCTCCAGAGCCAAGCAGGGAGCCTGAGCTGTGCTGGGTATTTATGGGGTGCTGAGCCCTGCCCAGGGCAGCCCCATCCCAAAACAGCCCCCACCAATGAGAGCACCCCGGGAACAGAGCCGGCTTTCAGCACCAAAATCCTCCCCGGGCTTTGGGAGCTTTTGTCCTGCTGTTCACACAAAAAGGGGCTTTCACTGTTTTTCTGAGACCTAAATTCTTCCCAAGCAGAAGTGATTACAAAGAAAAAAAGCCCAGGGAGGAGTGAGACGGAGCGCGCTGGAGCCGTGCCGGGAGCTGGCACCGGCACCCGGCTCCACAGGGACCATCCCAGCTCTGCAGGGACCATCCCGGCTCTGCAGGGACCATCCCGGCCCTGCAGGGACCATCCCAGCTCCGCAGGGACCATCCCGGCTCCACAGGGACCATCCCGGCTCTGCAGGGACCATCCCGGCTCCACAGGGACCATCCCAGCTCTGCAGGGACCATCCCGGCCCTGCAGAGACCATCCCAACTCCACAGGGACCATCCCAGCTCTGCAGGGACCATCCCACCTCCACAGGGACCATCCCGGCCCTGCAGGGACCATCCCACCTCCACAGGGACCATCCCGGCCCTGCAGAGACCATCCCAGCTCTGCAGGGACAATCCCACCTCCACAGGGACCATCCCGGCTCCACAGGGACCATCCCGGCTCTGCAGGGACCATCCCGGCTCCGCAGGGACCATCCCAGTTCTGCAGGGACAATCCCACCTCCGCAGGGACCATCCCGGCTCTGCAGGGACAATCCCACCTCCGCAGGGACCATCCCGGCTCCGCAGGGACCATCCCACCTCCACAGGGACCATCCCGGCTCTGCAGGGACCATCCCACCTCCACAGGGACCATCCCGGCCCTGCAGAGACCATCCCAGCTCTGCAGGGACAATCCCACCTCCACAGGGACCATCCCAGTTCTGCAGGGACCGTCCCAGCCCTGCAGGGACCATCCCAGCTCCGCAGGGACCATCCCAGTTCTGCAGGGACCGTCCCGGCTCCACAGGGACCATCCCGGCTCTGCAGGGACCATCCCGGCTCCGCAGGGACCATCCCACAATCCCATCTCTGAGCCCAGCTCCACAGGGACCATCCCAGCTCCGCAGGGNAATCCCACCTCCGCAGGGACCATCCCGGCTCCGCAGGGACCATCCCACCTCCACAGGGACCATCCCGGCTCCTCCAGAGCCTCACCCAGGAGCGGTGTGACACTGGAGACACCAAGAGAGGAGAAAATGCCAGCGGCAAACACCAAGGAATCTCCCCTGTTGGAAGGACCCACAGGGATCAGTGATCCAGGCCCTGGTCCTGCACAGACCCCCCAACAATCCCATCTCTGAGCAGGGTCCGAACGCTCCTGGAGCTGCTCTGGCAGCCTCGGGGCCATTCCCTGGGGATCTGGGCAGTGTCCAGCACCCTCTGGATGAGAAACCTTTCCCAAAATCCAACCTCAACCTCCCCTGACACAGCTCCAGCTGCTCCCTGGGTCCTGTCCCTGTCACAGGGAGCAGATTGGAGCTGTCCCTCAGCCCCCTGAGGTCTCCCTCAGTCTCCTCCAGACTCACCATTAGGAACCAGCTCTAGTAAGAGTCAATATTTATGAAAACAACAGTGCTGTAAAGAGCAATTCCAAGGATTAACAAGATCCCAGTTCCGTGCTGTCCCCTCACAGGCAGAGGATGAAGGTGTTTTTATCACACATACATTCAGGTGCTGCTCCCACACAGATGGAAACAGCTCCAGGGACCCAAAGTGGGGTGAAGGGGCAAAAAGAGACATCAAACACCCCCTGCTCCATTTGCTGCCACAGCCAGCACGTGAGGGTTGGCTCTTTCCCTGGTGGTGTTGGCTTGCTCCCTCTTTCAAGGCAGTGTTTCCACCTGGACAAGGGTTCATTTAAGGCTTCTCACAGAAAAACCAGGATACTGCACTGAGATCTTGATTTGGGCCTCCCATTAACCCTTCCTATTGAAGAGCCATAATTATAATTTCTCTGTTTACTCCCATTTTGGATAAGTTCTGTCTTAGAAGGGAACATTAAATAACCTGGATCATGAACTGGGAATAATGAGGGCAGGCCTTTGAAAGCCAAATCCTGGGAAATGTGAGCTTCTCACCTAATAAGGTCCTTAACTGGAACACTACATAAACAAAGCATTTATGCAACATGGAAGGGGGTAGGAAACACTGGAAGCAAGTTCAGGCAGGTGCTGAGTGCTGGAGGAGGCTGGGTACAGATGTTCCAGGGGAGGAACAGCTGCCCCCTGCCCTGAAAGCACAAAGTTACCCACAGGACCTTAAGGCATCATTAATACAGGGTAAAATGAGGCTAATTTGGGTTTCTCATTGACAAAATCTTTCAAAAAAAAGAGAAAATGGTATTTTTCGTGAGAGAACTGACAGGCTCAGGATCACAGATGTACCAAGGAACTCCTGGCTGTGAGGGTGGGCAGGCCCTGGAATAGAATTCCCAGATTTGCTGTGGCTGCCCCTGGATCCCTGGCAGTGCCCAAGGCCAGGCTGGAGCAGCCTGGGACAGTGGAGGTGTCCCTGCCATGGCAGGGGTGGCACTGGAGGGGATTTAAGGTCTCTCCCAACCCAAACCAGTCTGTGATCTCAGAGCCACGCAGTAGGTTAATTAATTATACTTTCCCAAAAATATTCCTGCAGATTTAAACCTCTGTGGGGGAACCTTTATCATAATTAATAAGCAAATTCCTATCTCTGGAAAAAATAGGGAAAATTAGTGTATTCTGTTCTCACTTCATGGATCATCTGTCACTCCTCTTTTGAGAGCCACACCAACAGATCCAAAAGGAATTAAGCATGAAAATATCAGAAATACACTTCAAGTCTTTTAATATAAATAAATATCAAAAAGCTGATGAGGGTTTTACAGATGATATTAACAGAAGCATTTATGGAGTGAGATTAATAATTTATTTATGGTCAAATTTGCTCCCCTGGTCCTGAAGCTTCTTTGTTTAAAGACAAACGTTTTGAGAATAGAAAAGGCACTTAGTCACAACACACACACATATAAAAACTACAATAAATGGCACAAATTCCTGACCAGACATTTAGAGGTTATAACAGGAGGCAGGTCATTAGTTTCCCATAAAAACCATATATAAATTTTTGGTTAACAACAGCTTTATGTGTATTTTCACATTTTCCTACTCCAATATATTGTAATATTTTGTAAACAGATAAATATTTTTCTATTAGGAGTTATTCCAAAGTATCTGCACCAAAAAAAGGTATTTTGGCACCTTCCAGCACAGTGTCCATGTAAACATTTCCTCCTTCCACAGCACAGCCAGCACCAAACTCCTGCAGCAGTTCCTTTGGTGAATCCCTCAGACTTCCAGCGGGGAGAGGTGGCTCGGGGGTGGTGGAATCAGTACCTGAGGCTGCGGAATTTGGGTTTCCTGAGGCTCAGCATGGGCTGCTTGAGGGTGGGTTTGTTCTCCAGGAGCTGCGCTTCCGACTCCGTCGTTGGGAACCTGCTCCCGTAGATCTGGGGATATTCCTTCTGGAACTGCAGCACACACAGGCACCAATGAGGAGAAAATCCCAGAGCCCACAGAACCTCCAGCTGTGCCACAGCACAACCCATGCCTGCTGTGCCTGCAGAGCTGCCTTCCAGGAATTCCTGGGATAAACTGCTTTACCCAACAGGGAGCCAAGGTTCAGCCTGTTTTGGAAGGGTTTTCCCAGGAAAGCTTACCAGTGATTCCATGGAAATGAAAACACCTGGAATCAGAGCAGTGATTTGGACATTGTGCCTGTTTCCCTTGCAAGGCCTCAGGAAGGGATGAAAAACTGTAAATACATCTGAACATGAGCCAAACCTTCCCACTGATGGATTCAAACCACCTTTGTAACTTCTGGTGTTGACACAATTGGGACCTTACCCTCTAGAAAGTGCCATGAATTTGGCTTTTCCCAAGAATTCCCAACATTTCCCATCAAGAAGAATGTGTCCAGCAGGCCCAGGGCAGTGCCCATCCCTGTGCTGGCACTGCTGAGGCACCTCCAGTCCTGGGATCATTTTTGGGCCCTCATTTCCTTCCTCCCCTTTCCCCTGCTGCTGTGAATCACTTCTTACTCCTCACTTACTCCAAGCCTTAACTATAATTAACCATTCTTCTTTGGATTCAGAAGTTTTGATGAACCAAACCAGACTCACTTTCAGAGGCCCAGAAAGTTCCCACAACACACATGGAAGTCAGAGCTGCAGGAGGGGCACCAAAGCCAAGAGTGGCTGTCCTGAAAAGCTGCTTGTTCAAATGGGAGTCACAAGACTTGCTTAGGAGATTCCAGGACAAGTACAAAACTATTCCATTGGGCAGAAAGACTTGCCAAAAGAAAGAAAAACCCTCCAGGATTAAATCCTGCCAGAACTGCTGTGTTTTAGCCTTACTATTAGGCAAGTTGTTGGTAGGCCAGAGAAGTGCAAGATAATCTTGAGCACTGTAAATGTTACAAAACACAAAGCCAAGGCCACCAAAAGAATGTTTCAGGATTCTCAACAGAGAGTTTGGTCTCTTAAAGCCAGAAATTACTGTTTTTAACACCTATTGAATTTAACCCCACCTATGGCATGTTAATGGTGACTTGGATGGCCAGTGCAGCACAGGAATCCAGGCTGCAATTCCATCAGAAATCACTGAATGGAGAGCAGGAGCTCCTGCAGAATCATTTGTCCATTGTTTGAACACCACTGCTGCCAGTCAAAGGCTGGATTATTATGGAGTGGTTTGGATAGGAAGGAGCCTCAAAGTCCATCCAGTGCCACCCCTGCCATGGCAGGGACACCTCCCACTGTCCCAGGCTGCTCCAGCCCCAGTGTCCAGCCTGGCCTTGGGCACTGCCAGGGATCCAGGGGCAGCCACAGCAAATCTGGGAATTGGGAATTCCTGACTGGGCTGGAATTCCCAATCTCCCATCCATGGCTGCCCTCTGGCAGTGGGAGCCATTCCCTGTGTCCTGTCCCTCCATCCCCTGTCCCCAGTCCCTCTGCAGCTCTCCTGGAGCCCCTTCAGGCCCTGCCAGGGGCTCTGAGCTCTCCCTGGATCCTTCTCCTCTCCAGGTGAGCACCCCCAGCTCTCCCAGCCTGGCTCCAGAGGATGCAGCATTTAAAACCATCTTCAAAATCCCAAGCAGAGGACATGAAGCACTCGACAGCTCTTGAGCACAAACATTTCTCAGCACATTCTGCTCCTCTGCTGCCCCAGGCTCTGGTGCCTGAACCCTTCCCTCACAAAGGCCCTGCAGAAGCAGATGAAATAAACTCACCTGTTTCAACTTTTTCTTTTTGTCCTTCACAGAGAGGTTTTTATCCTTGATGATGTTCTCCAGGAGCTCTGCCACTGCAGCCTGTGAGGTTGAGACCTTTTGTTCTTCAAACTCCTGAGGAGTGATTTGTTTGCAGTAGGAATACGTTGGCAAGATGGCACAAATTTCTTCTTTTTCCTGTTTGCACTGGAAGAAAAAAAGGGCTCTGCATGCACTCAACTGATTCTGTGCTGTTGGAGTAAGTACCTAATAAGCACCCCCACACAAGCTGCAAAACATAATTAATATCTATACATTCAAAGTGTCCAGGGTTTATTTGCATTTTCCCAACTTCAGAAGAAGCAATTAACAAATGAATCTGAACTGCTGTCATGGCACCAACCTGAGCCTTCTCCATGTACTCGAGGTGATCCTGCACAGCAACCTGCAGGTAGGTTGGGACTTGGAATATTTCCTGCTGATGGTCCATCAGGAAGGAAACCAGGCGTGTGGAAAGCAGCTCATCCAGGTCCTCCTCCTCTGCACAGCGCAGGACACAGCGGGAAAACGTCTGGATCAGCTGGAAAAGTTCAGCACAGCTGCGGTGGATAAAGCTGGGGGATTTATTTCCCTCCTCTCCACTCTACAGGGGCACAAATCCCCCAGTACCAACTTCCAAGTGTGGTCACACAAGGAGGAAAAGTCATCATTGTTCCCTCATCTGAGTTAAAGTAATTTCTTTGGAACTGAACAGCACTTTCAATTAAAAATACATATTGTAAAAAGGTAGCAGAAAAAGGCTTAACCTATAGAAAAATGAACATCTTCACAGAACTGTAGAATAGGTTCCTGGAATGGTTTGGGTTGGGGCAGGGACACCTCCCACTGTCCCAGGTGCTCCAAGCCCTGTCCAGCCTGGCCTTGGACACTTCCAGGGACCCAGTGGCAGCCCCAGCTGCTCTGGGCACCCTGTGCCAGGGCCTGCCCACCCTCTGAATAAAGAACTTCTTCCTACTGCTAATCTAAACCTAAATCTAAATCTTCAACTGGTCATCTTGAGATAAGTGAGATGATTAAAACCTGCAGAGCCAACCCAACCCAGGCCTAATGCACACCAGGATTAAACTGGAATGAATTGGGCCTTAAGGTTCCTCCCAACCCAAACCAGTCTGGCATCCTAAACAGCAGCTGGGTGAGAAATCAGGCTGAGCATTCATCTGCACTCTTTCAAGAAGAGCTTTTGCTGCCCTTACCAAGGACCTGGTGCCCATGGCATCGTGCAGCCGTGGCATGTCAACGTTGCCACTGATCCTGGCCATCATCCTCAGCAGCAGCTGCAGCCTCCTGCGCCGCGGCGGGGGCAGCAGCAGGCAGCAGATCTGCAGGGCTTCCACCGCAATTCTCTCCAGGTGAGGCTGCAGGAGATCTGCAAGTTAACCACAAAAACAGCTGCCGTTAAGATCTGGACCAGCTTCCAGCATGCTTTCACCTCAGTATCACAGGTTTCTTATTTTTCAGTGTGATTATTTATGTTTCAGGGCAATCAGCTGTAACACAGAAGAGAATGTACAGGCCTTTGTTTGTGTGGTCATCTTCAACTTCCTTCATTATCGTGTAATTAGGACAATACAATTAAGGAATGACACTAATTATTCCCAGAAGTATTTCCAGAAAATACTGATTTACAGAACAGAAAAAGACATCTCCAACAGGCAGGTGTGAGCAGATTCCCTGTCCCCATCACTTACCTGAGCAGAAAGGCCAATTACTCACACATCAAGCTCATACTCCAAAGATACTACACACTGTTAGCACTTTAAACAACTTAGCCAGCAGATTTCCTTTAAAAACCCCACAAATCCATGCTCTGTGCCTATTCTAGCAGGAGTGGCAGAGTGAGGGAAGCAGGGATTAGTGAGGCCACACCACAAGGCAGTACAGCATGCTGCAGAGAGCCCTTACTTGTGCCAGCCAACACACAAGGGGAGGGGGGGACAGAGCATTCTGACAGGTCTGTGCTGCTCCTGCAGAGTCTCTTTTGGATGCTGATGGCCACAGAGGGGCTGGGTGTCCCCTGCCCCCGGGGCTGAGGCTGCACTGTGATCTCAGCTCTGGGTCTGTTGATGGCACTGCAGCTCCTGGAGCTCCTCCTGCCCAGCAGGCTCAGGGAGCGGCGCAGTGCCCGGGGGCTGTGGCTGCCATCCCACAGCTCCTCAGCCCAGGGACACGGGCCAGGCACTCTCCTGGGGCCCTGGCTCCGGCCTGGACCTGAGCTAGCCCAGCCCAGCTCCACCACTGAGTTCACTCTGTGCTCCTGCAGCAGCTCTCCACTCCTCCTGATGGTGCTCACACCACCTGCCCTGAGGGGGGCACGTCCTCCTTTATCACACACGCTTGAAGCAGCAGCTCCAATTCTTTCCAAGGAGTAACACCTTGTCCTAAATGCTCCAGGTGGCTCTTGGGCATTCCTGAATCCTGCAAGATTCTGGCAGCTCCCTCCTATCAGGTTCCCAGCACTCCCTTGCTGACGTGGCAGTTTGTGCTGCTGCCATTTCTTTCCGTGCTGGTTTTGGGCTCTCAGCTCCTCTGAGGAAAACCTCCTGGAAGCTTCTCCTTTCTCCTTCTTGTCAGACTCTTTGAGGAGCAGGCTTAGGAGAAGGCACTCAGTGGACTTGAAAGAGTTCAAGTGAGGAGTTTTTGAAGGCTGAGGGTCACATTTCTCCTCTTGGACAGAACGTTTTCCACTGCCCAGATCAGGAATTTGGATGTAGCCACACAAAACTATCAGGAAATGAAAGAGATGTTAAAGATGCAAGTGGTGTGAAAATGAACCAGTTCAGAGAGCTGCTAACTGGGCAGACAGACAATAAAGCTAAGATATTAATTAAGACATTAATTAAGAAGACTTTAGTCCAGTCCCAAAGCAGTTTGACAAGGCCATTGCAACCAACATGCAAGAACAAAGACAGGTAACACTGCAATAGTGAGGAGCAGGCAGAACAGGCACATCTTTTGAAGTTTTTGTTATTGAATATTTAGAATGTGAGCTGAAACAGCAATTTAAATGGGAAACCATGAGGCAGAAGTACATTTTAATTAACACTAATACAGAATGGAGCAGTGATGATTCTCCTCAGATTGGAGCTACCACACACATCAGGGGGCCAAGCTCTGGTTTGAATCACACATTTGTCCCCCAGCTGATCTGAACTCAGAGCTCCCCTGACTGTTTCTAAATTCATACATACCTAAGATATTAACAAAGAGCTCATAGTATTCAAAAGTAAGCAATGGCTCAGGAAGACTGAGAAAATAATCAGCAACTGTTCTGAACACGTCCCGCTCAAAGCCACTGTAGGTGGCTTGGCTCATGTCATTGTTCCTGGGCCCTGAAAAGAGGGGAAGAAAGGAAATTCACACCAAAAATCCACAATCCCATTAGAAAATATTTTTTTTAAGAGCAGCCTAAATTTATTCTTGTTTCACAAGCAAAGAATCCTATCAGCAATCCACAAATATTGTATTTGGCACAATTTGTAAGCAAAAGCAGTGTAAGAGATTCCGGGCAACTACTGAAGAGCTGTGGTCAGTTCTGTTCCACACCAAGAAAATAAATAAAGAAAAATTATTCTGTGGTCTTTATAGGTTCCTCAGCAAAATAATCACCCACCCTTAGCATGTCCCTTCATTTCCAAAGCACAGTGATCCCACTTCTCCCACAGGGAGTTCAAGCTCCTTGAGCAAAAGGAAGCTCAGCACATGGAAAAAAAGCTCATTATCTCTGGTCTCATTTGAGAGACTCTCATCTAATTAATCAGAGTTGCTTATTTACAAACCAAAGAAAATTGATCTCCCCAGTTTAATATGAACTGGAGCAAATGTTTTGGTCCAGGTAAAAGCCAGGGGCTGGAAAAGCAAAGTCCCTTTCACTCCTGAAAAACTGCCTTAGAGGAAACCACCCACAGGTTTCTGAACTGAAACATCACAGCTGATTTCACACACACAAACATTTCCCTTTCAACTCTCAAAAGAGGTTTTTGGAACTTGAAAGCTCTTCAGTGACTTACAGTAGGCCAAGCACTTCATGGCTGACAGCACCCAGTGAGGGAGGTCTTCTGAAATCCAAACAGATAAATGCATCTTTTAAACATGAACCCAAATAATCAACAGCTAATAGTGGCTCACACATATTAAAGAACACTTAAAGCACAAAAGATTAAATTTAAAACTGATTTCAAATATTGCTCCACGTGTCATTTTGATAAAGGGGAATAATTTCAAGCTGAAGGTGGGCAGGGTTAGATGGGATATTGGGAAGGAATTTTTGTCTGGGATGGAATTCCCAGATTTGCTGTGGCTGCCCCTGGATCCCTGGCAGTGCCCAAGGCCAGGCTGGAGCAGCCTGGGACAGTGGGAGGTGTCCCTGCCCATGGCAGGGGTGGGATGGGATTTAAGGTCCCTGAGCTGTGCTGTGGTTTGGGAAAAAAGTGTAAACAGCAGACTGTGAAACAGATGAATTATTGTTTATAAATAAAGAATTTCTAAGCACCTGCTTTGTCCTGCAGGATCACCACCCCGTGTTTGCTGGTGTTGCTCATGTTGTACATGACAAACTCAGGGATGATCTGGGCTGGCTGCAGAACCTCCTCCAACGAGGGCAGTCCCAAAATGGTTTGCAAGCTGGGGGAGGAGGAGAGCAAAGATTTGCAAGGGATGAAGGAAAACAAGTTCTTCCCATATCTATTCCAAAACTCTTGATGAGCTGAAGTGCTGTTTGATAACTTCTCTCTTCCAGGAGGACAATCTGGGGACACTTTCCCCCGGGACAAACAGCAACAATCAGCAAGGAAGAGCACCTGAGGTATTTAAAATATATTCCAGCACCTGATCAGAAATTCCTTAAATACAACAATCCAAAGTTAATTAACAGGTTAGAAACCCTGTGTAAACAACAGGAAAAAAATCAACTTAAACCACAGTTTTAACAATTCAAAACAAATGGTGAAAGCTTGCTTGGGCTCTTTGACACTGAAGGAGAAGGTGCTGTGTGTAATCCTCACTCACTGTATCCGGATGATATTTCTCCATGTTTCTTGCACATATTCCTGGCTTAGTTCCCTCCTCTGCTGTGTGCCTTCCTTCTTTCCTTCTGCTGCATCAGCTTTTGGTCTTGCTAAGTTTTCCTGAAAATGAGTGGTTGCTACTGTAAGATAAACGAGCCTCTCAAGGCAATTAAAAACTAGGGAAAATGGGAATGAGAAGAACAGGGCATTCTGTGGAAGATTAAATTCCACACGAGCCAGGGGGAAACCTGCAGCCCCAGCACTGAAATGAGAGCACACAACTAAAAAGAAATGGAAAAAAACCCTGATCAATCCCAAATCAGCAATTTAAAAGGTAAAACCACCTCAAATCCAGATGTATTAATATGTGAATTACCCTCCTTTAGGACTGGAACTTAAATTCAGAATTCATGTACACAAATCTCAGCTGAATCAAGGGCCACACACACGTTCCATCTTCTCCAAAAAGATGACCAATTAAATGATTTGTGCCTTTTATTTGTTCCCCAAAGATAAATTTCAACAAGGCCATATTGTGCAGATCATTTCTAGGACTTCACCTTCCAGCCCTCCCAATACTTTAAAATCCCTTAGCAGGTATAATTCTGCACTGAGACAAAACCCAAACCAAAATAAAAAGCCCTCTCATATGAATTTATTTCTTGATATTTTTCAGTTCCTTAAGTGTAAACTATTCTTTCTTAAGGGAAGATGCCACAACAGAGCAGAGTCACTAAATTTTAAAGAATAAAGACAATACAAGCCAACTGCAATGCTGTGAGGAACAGAGGTTATTACCACAGACTGCAGGAACTCCTGTTTTTTCAAACCCCTTTTGGATGAGCTGGGCAGTTTAAAAAGCTTTCCTTTGTCTCCAGAGAAGTTTTCCAAGTTCTCCCTTGGTGGGCTTGGTAGAGGTTTGACTGGAGATGTTGGAGGAAATCTGTAATGAACGAGAGAAATGTTAAATACATTCAGAATTGAGCTGTAATCAAATAAATTACTTGACAAAACAAAACCTCTGATTCCATACCAGCGTGACTCTGTTAGATTCACTAAAAAAGGAAAATACTGATTTATTTTT
The DNA here is from genome assembly GCA_013400575.1 of Peucedramus taeniatus. Taxonomy (NCBI): domain Eukaryota; kingdom Metazoa; phylum Chordata; class Aves; order Passeriformes; family Fringillidae; genus Peucedramus; species Peucedramus taeniatus. The sequence goes on from WBNO01031300.1 coordinate 49,970, forward strand.
TTAATTTATCATATGATAAATTAGCTTTAGGCTGTTTTTCTTGATGCCAAAGTGGAGCTGAAGATGTTGGCACAGCCCGAGCCCAGAACGTGAGAAGTGAGGGCCATTAATACCTTTAATTTCAGAGCTGCTTGGCTCTGTTTCCCACTCAGACTTTGTGTAAAAGGCCCAAGAGAAGCAAACCCAGCAGGCAGCTCCTACAAAACACCCTGGCTTCACTCCAAGGCACTGGAGTCCAGTTTGAATTCCAGCAAAAACCTCGGATGGACAAAAGCACGGACACACACAGGAGCGAAGCAAAACACTCACAGCAGCAAAATTATGCTGAAAATTAAATTTTTACCGCTCAACCCGAAGCATTTTAAACTAAAACTCCCAACCCGAGACACCACGGGACAGTTTTAACCGCAGTACCTGTACAGGGCACCGTTGTCCTCCAGGTTCTCGGCGCCCCAGCGGCCCTTGATGTCCTCGATGACATGGTTCTTGAGGAATTTCCGCAGCAGCTGCACCGTCTGCTGCCGGGTGACGTCGGGCCCGAAGCTGCTGTGGCTGCGGAGCACCTGGTGCAGCCAGTCCGCGGCCTCGGCGGCCGTGAAGCAGCTGCCGTGCGAGCGGAGGCGCTGCCGGTGCCGCCGCAGGGGCATCCCGGCCCGGAACCGCCGCGTCACCTCGTTCCACTGCGGGGACAGCGAGCGGCCACCGGCCATTGCTGCCGTGACACAGGGCAGGGCGGGGCAGGTGGCCAGGTACCCCCGTGTGGCGAGGGTAGGGGGGTGCCAGGGGACTCAGTGTCGCGATAGAGGGCAGGGGGTGCCAGGGCACTCAATGTCGCGATAGAGGGCAGGGGGTGCCAGGGCACTCAATGTCGCGATAGAGGGCAGGGGGTGCCAGGGCACCCACAGATCGCGGCACGGGG
>WBNO01031302.1:0-25626 GCA_013400575.1 Peucedramus taeniatus
AAAAAAAAAAAAGAAAGTCACGCACTGAAAATAACCTGCTGTAGCTGCTGAACTGTTTCAATTCATTTGCCATCCCACCAGATTTCCCTCACAGACATAAAATCTGCTGTCTCTGCAAACTCTGTACTACAAAGCGCTCCATGTCACTTTGGCAAATCTCCTGTTACCTAGTCAGAAACCTGCACCCAGCTAGTAAAGCAAACATTTTCTGCACCCAGTCTTCTGTCTACATTTTGTTCATTTTTTGTTGTTTAAACATTTAAAGCGTCAGGAGGCTCATTAACAGCATCTTGTGTCTCTTGCACAAATTACAGGGACAAGCGGAGCTTACACCCCAAGATAATTTAAGCCAAATTAAATTTCCTGAACAATAGTTCTGATTATGCTCTTGAACATTTTCCAAAGGCTTAATACATAGCAACTTAAAAATCTTTTATTGAGTGGTATTTCCTAAAACCAGAACAATTTGTTTGGAAATATCATGTGAAGAATCATTCACAAATCAGAAGGGAACTCTTGTGACCAAGTCCTCTTACCTATGACACCACAAGGTTTCGTGCCCTGGGTAACTAGCAATCAGTTCACTGCAGAGTTCCATCTCTTCGTCTAAATGGTGGGGGAGATCCACGCTTTGCTCCTCTGCACAGGCAGCTTCTGTCCCTGCATTCTCTTCCTCCTTCTGAAGGCTAGGATTTTGTTCATTTACCACTTGATTTTGTACCAGTATGTTGTTATCAGTCACCGTTCTATGTATCAAGGAATTGAGTAAGAACTGGCGGTAATGAAATCCACTATGGTCCGAGACATGCATGGATACCCAATATTTAGTGGATGAAAGCTCATCGAGGAGAACCTGAAACAAAACGTAGGGACAGTTATCAACCAGCATAATGGAGGAACTTACCACTACTGCTTCTGCATTAAGGTAACTTCTTTGGAGATTTCAGCCACTGTAGTAATGGTTTAAGAATACACAGAAAAAAGAACTCACTGAGCCTTTTCTACTATGTGCTGAAAAGCATCTTGGCCTCTCAGCAGAAAACAAATTAATACTTTTTCCAAATTGTGAAAAGGCAGGTTTTTCAGAAACTTACCCAACAAGCTGAGTGGTAAAAAAACCCAAATCACTTCTGATACGAAATAAGCAGTGGTTTAAGAATCTCAAAATGGTTAGCAATAAATACTATTTAGAAGAGGCACAAACTGCACTCTTTAAGAATTTTACTTTTTACCCAGTGGATTGTAGGTGTCAGAAGGTAGGTGAGTTGGTTAAAAGGAAAAAACCCCAAACTTCATTTGCACCTTGATTTTCCATGAGAGAATATCAACCATAACATTATGTTTAAAGTCCTAGAGCTGGTGAAATACAAAACTATTTGTCCATAATCAGGTTGCTTGATTTTACTACTAAAGAAGCCCTAGAAAAGCTTTCACAACAACTTTGGTAAATACTTAAATTGCCAACTGTAGCTCTGTTTTTAACACCTCTAGCTCCTGTGAATTGTCTCTTAATTCTGAGTGCTTTTAAACTTTCAAAATTCATTTCTGGAGAGAAATGCAAGTTTGGCTCCTAGACAAAGCTTTTACTATGCTTTGCTTTCTCTGTTATAAACAGTGGTTTGGTTTTTTTCACAGGCTTTAACTTCTCTCCTCACACTGCTTCTCTTCTGGAGCTTAAACTATCCAAAGAGATCAAACCTACCCTTTTCATTTACTTATAAAGACTTTTGGAAGTAATCTTAATAATCTTATGGTATACTCTTGCTTTTAACCTCTTCTCCTAAGCTACCTACATCACTTAACAGGACAGCTGATGCAAAACAACTTTCATAGGTAGAAATCTTCCTTTCAGATACTGCAGCACAAAAGCCACAGACTCCCACAAAGAAAACCATGGAAAAACATAAGGCTAGCTATACAGCTTTTTTGGGGGCATCTGTTCTAAAAGAAATTGGAGCAAATACAGTGCAAATAGTGTCTTCTACCCTAGATAGTCATCATATTTTTCTAAATCTTGTCAAAAGATAGCAGCATCACCTTCCTTTCAGAGATCAGCAAACTGAAGTGCAGTATTAAGTAAAGAGTCCACATACAGGGTTCTTAAGGGGGCTAAAACTCCATGTTCAGATCTGCACTTTAAACCAGAAGATCAGCTTTTCCTTTCTTCATAAAACTGAAACCATCAGATCAGCTTTTGCTTTCTTCATAGAACTGAACTTAGTATTTTAAACTCCTGACCTTCAAAATTTAGAAGTCTATTAAGAACAATATAAGGCTCAGAAAAATCAGATCAGCCTTTATTCAGCTGTGATTGATACTGCACACATTTATGCTCAACTGAGACTTTGGAAGAATCCAATTAATTTATCGGAAATATTTATAAGCTACAAATTTACAGGGGAACATCTTAACTATGCATTTTAACTTCCTGTACAAAGGGAACAAAATTATTCCCAGCATCAATCCTTACCTGAACCAGAACGCCTCTTTTAAAAAAGCAGCACAAAAGATTGCCAGGAAAATTTCTTCAGATCTACAAAAAACAGCCTCCTACCTAGGAACCTCAGAGTATCAGTGGAAGATGCTTCTACTGGAAGTAAAAGCCAGCTAATGTCTGAATTCCAAGATGTTCTTTCTTACAAAGGCAGCTTTCTCCATTTCCATCTCTATCAGTACAAGCCCTCATACAAGTCCTTTGCCACTGTTCTCTGAAGAAAAAGGAAACTCTATGAAAATACCTCCCTCCCCACTCTTGACAACCTCTTTTCTACCTCTGGTGGTGAGCTGACTACCATGGAACTGGCAGCCTCCTCCAGAACATGACATGTGCCCAGTGACCTTTGTCTGTACCGCTGGGTCTGCATTCCCTCTTACCCCCTTCCCTGACCATGTGCTTGCTTGTTTTAGAGCACTTTTCCAATCATAAACTGCAGATCTGAACTTCCTCCCTGGTCTGGGACACCTGGGAAATGAATAGGCATTGGGGAAACAAACTTTTAAGGATAACCTGATAAATATAGCAATGTCCACTCACAGAAACTAGCACCTTTGAAGACAGAGTCATCTAAGAAAAAGCCAAAGCATTACTGGGGATGGTTACAAGAAAAACTACTTTGTGTCTCGTGAACATGTTGTCTTCTGGGCATCACACAAGAGAAGTGTCGCCTCATGACAATTACCCCACTACTTGTTTGCTTGCTTGTTTTATTGTAGGGTCTGATCAGTTGATCTCCATCCTTTAATTATAAAATTGAGTATTCCAATCTAAAGAAAGCAAAAAAGTTTGTCAATCCTTGCTGAACTGCATCTTATTTTTCTATCTGCATGATTTCACCGAAACAACATGGTGTGTATGAATGTTAAGACTATACACCTACCACTCTCTTACCCCACTTCTCTAATTATGCACCCACCTTTTAGTAAGTATCTGGAGCCCATGATCTAACCCCACTAACAAACTGTACAGTCATGTGAGAAAGCTGAAATCAGGCTTTCCAAGGCAAGTACTCCAATACCAGAAATATCAGATTTGTTTCAAACAATTTATTCTTGACAAATCCTTGATTTATGTTACTGAACACTATTTAAACACTACATAAACTTGCTATTGCCATTCAAATTCTGCAGCTAGAACAAACTGAAATTTCTATACTGAAAGAAGATAATGTTTTTGACTGCCTACTGTAAGAAAGAAGAAACACTTATATCCTTTGAGTAAATTTTCCTACTGGGCCAAAACTTTCTTCTCTAACATTTTAAATCTTTTTCACAGAGCTTGAGCTGAGATTCAGTCTGCAGTAGCATTAGGATTATCAAACCAAACAGAAAAGAATAACCAAAATCCTATTATACAGCCTACCTCTTGAAATCCTCCAAAGCAGGTCAACAGCTTTGTTAATGATAAACCTGTTTTGAGAAGTCATATTTAAATGATAATACAACATACAATTTATGTTTCTGGGCCTCTGCTTCCTTGTACACTTCAAACTACAGGCAAAGTTCGTATTACAGCCCTAAATAATACTCCTTAATTTCAGGCAACCTTGCAAGAACTAAATGGCCATAGAATCAGTGACTGTTTTATCTGCCAATTTTTCAGCATGGTTCCAGTCCTGCATCTTGTTGAAATTTACAGTATTTTTCACATATTCAAATACAGAAATTGCTGAAGGTGTTACATGATACACCAAGCAAGTAAACAACCTCTAAAGAATGGAAAAGCCAAGGCAGAGCCAGACAGGAATTGGCAAGAGGTGCAAAGAATAAGAAGAAGGGACTGTGTAAGTACATAGGTCACAAAAAAAGACCAAGGAGAGTGTATGCTCCCTAATAAGCAAGAATTAATGGCAACTGATATGAAGAAGGATTACGTACTGAGTTCCCTGTCTCAGTCTTCACTGGCAGTCAGGCCTCCCTCCTACCTCTCTCTAGTCCCTAATTCTCTAGATTCTTGTGTGGGGAAACGAACTCCCGCCCAGCAATGAGCAAGTTCAGAACCACTTGAGGAAGCTGAATAGCCACAAGCCTGTGGCATCTGAAGATTCACATTACAAAGTTCTGAGACAACTGGCTCATGTTGCCAAACCACTGTCCACCATATCTGAAGTCATGGTGGTAGGGTAAGTCCCTAGTGATGGAAAAAAGGGAAACACTGCTCCCATTTTTAAAAAGGGGAGAAAGGAAGACCCGGGAAGGCCAGTGGTTGGCAAGATCATGGTGCAGATCCTTCCAGAAGACATGCTAAGGCACCTATAAGACAAGGAGGTGACACAAGGCAGTCAGCAACCAAGCCTGACCAATCTGGTGGCCTTCTATGACAAAGTGACAGCAGTGGTCAACAAGAGAAGACTAACAGATATCATCAACCTAGATGTGGACGACATTTAATATGGGTTCCACATGACATCCTTATCTCCAAATTTGAGACAGATGGATTTGATGGAAGGTCCATTAAGTGGGTAAGGAACTGGCTGGATGGATGCAGCCAGAGAGGAGCGGTCAACAGCTCTATGTCCAGATGGAGACTGGTGATGAGTCTCTCAGGGCTCTGACTTGGGACTGCTTCACTGCCCCCTCCATTGAAGTCCCTGTCCTGAGCAACCTGATCTAGTGAGTGGCATCCTTGAACATGGCAGGGCGGTCAGAATGAATTGGAGATCCCTTCCAAGCCAAACCATTCTGTGATTCTATGAAACTGCATATTCTTGTGAAAATCTGTAATGCCTGCTTTTATCTTGTTCTCCTTATTTGCTATTTTCCTTGTATCATATCTTGCAAATAATCACTGTATAATTCTGCCTCTTAAAGCTACCTAGACAAATTTTACAAGTTTCTCGCTGTCTTTTATGTTCCACACTTGCTCCTAATTTTCCTGTATCCCAAACACCTTCTACTAGGCCCTCTGATGAGATGCAGTGGTGGTAGAATGCATTGGCATTCCTGAAAAAACCTAGAGCCAACACAGATACTTCCCAACAGGTTAAACACCTTGGTGGAGGAACAACAGCACCAGTGAAATTTTGCCAGAGGTAACAGAAACCAGATGGACAACTCTAGACAAAAGTGTAACTTCCATAGACTTCATTCTAAAAAAAGTAGATCAGTAGGGGAAGTGAAGGGATGGCAGGCAAAGTAAATAGACTTTGGAATGATCAAACAAATTTAAAATATTTCCTTCACAGACATGTTTGTGATTTGTCACAAAAAGCATTCACAACCGACAATGAATAAATTCACCAGAATAATTCCAGTTCTGCAAAGAGTTATTTCTATTACAATGTAATTATTTTTCTTTAATTAAATTAGTAAGGAATAGCGAGTGAAAAAGCACTCTAGGTGTAATCCTGATCCTCAGACTACTGTTACCAGTATAACGAACACAGAGATGTTTAGAACTTGTTTTAAGGCATAAAATTACTTCAATTTTCTTTAACTCCCTTCACCTTTTAATAAGCTCTTGAAGATATTAAAGTTCCTGTTTTCTGTCAATAGAGACCTCCAACCCTAACTTCCAATCTATCTCAATCCTGCCATTCTTCTGAATTTTCTGAAAACGACCTTTTCATATAAACTTGCTAGGCAGACAAGTCCAAATTCTGCCTTGTCTCTGCAATGGACATAAAAATAATGGCTCTATTGACTCAACAGTGTCCAGCAAACTCCTCCCTTACAACCCTAGGTGGCAAAATGCAGAAGCTGCCGTAAAAAGTGAGTGATGTATCACTGTATCAACCTAATACTCACAAAGTATTCACCTAACCACTCAGAAAACATGGTATTACAAAACTGCCTATATAATTTTAGACCATGTCACATTAACTAATTTAATTTGTTGCAGGTCTTGATGTTATAGATGCAAAACATTCGACACTGCACAAAGTGTCCCTGCTGTCCCTGAAATAGTTTAATCAGCTCCCAGTGTAAATGCTGGCAAAAAATACTGCTGGAACTGAAGAAATTAGTTACAAGCATTACTATGCTTTCTCTAAAATTCCTGCTGTATTTACTTGGGCCCTTCAATATTCTGAAACCACAGGTAAGCTGAGTAAGGACATTAAAACATTGATATTACATTATCAAAATAATATCTGTTACATATTACCTTTTTCCTCTACGAGGAATTTCAAGACTAGTGCAGGAAGAATTACTTAGAGTTGCCCATTCCTTACTTCAGCTCAGACAGTCCCATCTATACTCTTCCTACACATACATTAGCACCAAGTACTAAGAGAGAAACAGAACTTTCTATACAGGCAAGAAAAATGTGTTATTTCTGCTGAGCAGAACCTGCTTACACTGGCAAGAAAAATGCAAAACATACGCACGGCAAGATTTTGCCCACTTTCTTAAAACATTCTTAGCTACCTGCGATAACTTCACTTGATACTCTTCATTCATGTTATACAATCGGTTTTGCAAACCAGTATTTGGGTTTTTTTGAGAAGAAAATTTAAGAATTTATTCACTATTGTATTATACCTTGACAGAGAGCTTTGCCAAATGCTGTAAAACCCAGACGCGATGGGACCAGGCATTGTAGTTGCTTGGATATCTCCCAGCAGCTTCAGAGCAGACATTCATTTCCTCCTGCACTAGTTGGTGAATCCTCTCCACGGGTGCTGCTCCCAAGTTTCCTTTAGTTGCAAGACTGGGCAAGGAGTTTTCCTGAATTAGTTGTTGCAGCACCCATCGTCTGGTTAAACGATGTAAAGCGTTAATGGTGAGAGAGCAATTTTAAGAGAAAAAAATGGTTTTTCATGTGCATAGATCAAATCTTTCCAATATTTCTATTCTCTGAACTGCACTATAGCTAGGTAATGGGTGAGTACTAAACAACCATCTGAACACTTGCCATGCTATAAACTACAACACGATGATTGCGCTCCCAACACAGCTGCATCAGTTTGCTCACTCTAAGTGATCATGGCTACTTACAGTATTATAAAACAGGAGGAAACAGCAAATTTGTGAAAGAGTGCAAGCAGCGTGTGCATGAAATCTCTAATGTGCTCCTCTTTCAAACTGTTGCATAGCACTGAAAATGAAGTAGCCAAAGCGAGATAGAAAGAAGCGATTTAATAAAAAATTAACTCTGTTTAGTATCTTTTACGTCTGACAGTACTACACACAGCAGTTCAAACTGGTTTCTGTACACCACCAGCAGTAGCAAAGTCCAAAAGGCTTATGGTTTCAAGAGCTATAGGTATAAGCAAAACAAATGTTTCTACTGATGAATTACACATTTGATTTCACATGTCTGAGATAAGCACAGATTCCTAGATGTTCTGTTTTTTTATTTTACTTTGGACAAAATTTTAGTAGTATTTTTAGAGGCAACCTCAATGCTGCATCTGCAGCCCCAACACAAAAGGGTTTTACAAAAATACATTATCGATGTGTAAATTTCACACAGAGCAGCCCATGTCAATGGAATTGCTATGGTCCAATGTGGAATGCTCTAGAGAGATTGGCATCCTCTGGTGTGCAACACGGAGGTTATCCTGTTTTGCACTGGCTCACATCGGTTCCAAAACCAATGAACTGCAACTTTCAAAGGGGTCAAAATTTCTTTTAACTCCAAGTTAAAAGAAATCAATAAATAAAAGTAATAAATTAACTATTTTGAAAGAGAGAATTCTATTTTGCAAGCCATATGTGAAATAATTACATATCTATATAAAATAGATAAGTCAACCACATATTAAAAAAAATGTTAACTTATCTGCTTTTTCTCTCGTTTGAAGACATTCATAATAAGCTTGTTCACTTATAGGTTTTATCTACATTGTATGTTTTTCATTCAGTTATCAAAAAAGGACAAAGTATTGGAAGACAATATTAAAGACAATTTATAAGAATGCAATTTTAAACTGACTGTGTTTCTCAGCAGAAAGTTATAAGCAGTGTATGAACACTTTCTTCCTATACACCATTTGTTCTAAATAAAGATATACAGGTAAGCATCCATGCTCTGACTGCTGTGTAACAGTATTTTATGAAATGTAGTAATTTTGAAGACTTAACTTTGAATTCTTAAAAATGTCTTTGATCCAAACATCACCTTTTGTATTTTTTTACTTCAGTCCACAGCTATGCAAGAAATGGAAAATTAAAAAATAGTGTAGGCAAAAAACCTCAATGAGCATAGTCACACTTTTAAAAAAAGATATGTATTATTTTATTAACATCAACGTCTGAGTAAAATCATGAAGACAAAATATTTCAACTCTGCAATTATTTCAGTTTCTTAAAATGAGCATGTTTTATAAACCAAGGAAATCTGATAAATTACATATGCAGGAGAGAGCAAAAAAATACAGACTTTATGGTTGCTGTGGCTACAGCATCAAAAAACCCATAAAATTAGAGATAATTTCTAGACAGTTCAATCACAACCTTAAAAGATTTAAAATATACTTCTGGAACCTGTTGAATATGATGGTATTATTTGGTTTTTATGCAAAATTTCCTGCATTAATTTTACTCCAGTTAATTTAGAGTCACTTTCACTTTTGCATCTTACTACTGCTTTACAATTCCTGGAATGACTACAAACAAACGAGGGATTGTTAAGTGACTACTACACAATCAATAGATATACTGACTGCATATGCACAAGATATATCTGAACCCCCAAAATATACAGCAGGAGGTCATCTGACAAAATGAATGACAGGTATTTGACATATTCAGTGAGTGTGTCTCCCATGCATAAGAAAAAACAATTTGGTTATGTTTTACTTAATTTTATTCATAGCCCCATTATAGGTTTTTGCATCTTCTGTCTGAGATTTAATACCATGGGGGAATAGGAACCCCAAAATTAATCATTACGCTAATGCAGAGAAATATTTTCGCAAATCTTATTTTCTAACATGTATCAATCATGGTCAGCATATCCAAATCCAAGCCAAACATTTCTGCAATCACACTCAAATACATTTTTCTTACGTAGGCAAGTAAGAGAAAGAAAAACAAGATATGACACTATCAAAATGCTCCTAATTTAAGTTTGCATGGAAATGATAGACAGAATTTTTTATTATTTCTAAAATGTAAATAAATACAAAGAACCTGACATTCTGACTTATTTGATAAAAACATACTGATCATCATAATGGCATCAGGTTCAGAAGTATTAACATGCAAAATATCTTATTTTTCTGATGTTAGCTACCATGTGGAAAAGGTAAACTATGACAAACTGCAAGATTTTTTTTCCCGTTATAACTACATACTTTTGCTTCAAAGTCATCAAGCAGCACAAGTCAGTAGCATGAGGATGATGAAAAGAAGTTGGACATCAAAATTAAAAATCAATGCTAAAGAAATTCATTGTTGTTGCTGTATCAATGAAACACTTTGGAATATTCCAGGCATTGCTTACTAGGTTTACCTTGAGACTTTTAAGCTCATACATGCACTGACAAACAGGAGTTTACCAACAACTTCTACTTCCAAAAATTCTCATGTAGTCAGTAAGTTTTGTTATGTTCTTTATAGAGTATGAAGTCCCTAGTGCAGTATCAACTTTACAGCTACCCTAAAGCTGGGCACGTTAAATACAAATATTGGAAACTGCTTTCTAGTGTGTTAGATTTAAATCTCTTTAGGGCTGTGTATAAAAGACTGACCTAGCTTTTTATTTCTATAATGGAAAAAGATTACACGCACACAAAGTTTTTTGGTTTTTTTTGTTTTAAACTTGAGCAATAGATCTATGCTCCACTTGGCTCTGCTACAGGCATTTTATGGTCAGTCACGACTGAGATGGTTAGCCTTGTGCATTTGAGTAACTCTGGAGCTAAATTTTCCAAACATGTGATATGTTATTTCAATATCCAGTAGTGGTGACTGAATGATTTAGTTTAAATTAGAAATTATAATAAATAAATTCGCCAAACCAAAAAGACCTGTACTGAAATGGAAAAGAACCCAGCTTTATTTATAAAGGTTGGCTTTCATAGAATCTTCACTTTCTGAAATGTAGACAAACTATACAGTATTAAATCTGAGGGAAAGGAGAAACCTACAGTGCTCAAATACTTACAACTGATGGAATCAGAATTTTCAGGTTGAGGACTTTAGGTACTGCAAGAGATGATAAACCTCTCAGAGAATTTATCCCCCCTCCAAAGTTTATTTAAAAAGTATGCAGCAGAAAAGGTGCATATGATTTCAGTTCTAACTGTAGAATATAGACAGGTAGCTTCAAAAGCCAAAGCACAGTATTCTGCAATGACTGGTTCAAAGAATCTGATCTATTTCTGGATGTCCTTCTGCATCTATGACTCTCCTTAACCCAAGAACAGGAAATAAAAAAAACCCTAGGAAAAATGTTTGAGGAGTCAATAGAAGGCAAAGCAAACCAACCTATGAATCCATGTTTCTGGACTCTTTGGAAACTTGGTTAACGCCAGTTTTCCAAGATGCAAATCTTTAAGTGGATTTAAAGTGCCAGACAGTATTAATTCTTTCCTACAAAAGATAAAATAAATCTGTGTGAATAAAAGTAGTAACCTGAAAACAGAACACAAATCCCAATAACAAATCACATGGCATTTCCTTTGTATTGTAACAGAACTTCACTATCATACTACAGGAGTTTAAAAACCCTTTAGTGCATTAATCCATTCTACTATACATACATATGTACTATACATATGTGCACAAAGAACTTTATCTTAATCTGAACACATACAACCCATTAGTTCTCAAACCTACCTAGAAATTACAGAATCAACTACCTGTAGGGTTACATATATGAACAGACATCCATCCCTTCTTGAAATTAAGCCCTTAGATCACTGTGTACATCTGGAAATACTCTTACACATAGCAATCCTCCATAATTACTTTTAGTTTTTAAATACTGTTCATGATACAGTGTCAAGACTCCCTAAAATTTATAGAAAAAAGGGAAATATTCTCTGTGTGTAGAATGTTTTACAAACTTAGCAAAAGTTTGTTTGGTCAGTTTACTTAAATGTAAAACAATCTTTGGTTTTAAAAAATTGAAGACTTGCCCTGACAAAACTCTCATTCAACACAACCCTTACTAGAGCACCTCCCACAGAGAGAGCAAAATGAAAATCTGTGCTTGGCTTTCTCACCTTCTTTGCACAGAATTCCCTGCCCCTAAACCTCTTCCTTCTATCTTTTTAACTCTTACTGCCTGTCCTGAGCATGTTCATAGACATCACTCCATCAATGGTTACTCCAAGGGCATTAGTCTCCATATCCTCTTCTGCAATCTAGTAGGTAGCAGCTTTGAACTAAAGATACAGTAACTTTCAAAGTTACCATCTGCAGAAAGAAAATACACATTTCCCAGAACCTGCAGAAGTCACAACTGAAAACTGGGAGTGGAAGAAGCAGAAGCAATTTTGGCATGGGTTTGGGTTTTGTTTTTTTTAACTATTTTCTGTTCATCATAATTATAGGCATGGCACTAGTAAGTGAGGAGCAGATGTTCAACTCTCTGACCAAAAGACCCCAGTGGGATGGGAGGAAATACATTCTGGAAAGATCTGCTATCAAATAAGAAGGCAAAACTCCTCTACAGTCTGACACAGAAAACATAATGTTGTCCTAAAGTTATGGCCCAAGTCTCACAAGTTGACATGTTTCCTTTTTGTGAGTACATATTTTCTGTCTGAGTTGGTAATTTTTACTAGGAAAGTGAATCCATCTGGTACTTTGGCTTTGTGTTGCTGTAACTGAAACTTAAAACCACAGTCAGAAGCTAATGGTTGCAACTCTAACAGAGAGCAAATATTATTCAAAATTGAAGCAGAGTGGTGAAATGTATAAATTCTTATGGAAGTTTTGCTTCTGATAGCTACTGGGGCATCTGTTTTTATCTCAACCTACTTCCAGCATGCTTCAGATTGGATGCTTTTAGATGGTTTTTAACAGGCAGTTCAGATATACCGACCAGAAGTGGCAGACTGACCAGGCCATTTGTGACCATAATGCACTCAAATTTGGAAAGCAGACAAAAGAAAGACTCAGGGTCAGCACTGGAGCAGGTGGAACAACTGCCCCATTACTGCAATGTGAAAGGTGACATTTTGGTAAAAATTACTTACCACATACACACAATGAAAACAGCTTAGATCAATCTGATACTTAAAACAAACACATGTACATATTTAACAAAGATTTAGAATACCAGGCCACCTACCACCCAAGACCTAAACTTTCAGTGAAGAAAATGCTCTTTCTATATTAAAACATTTACTATAAGAAAACAGCCTCACACTTACACACTCCTCCTTTGCAAAGATGAGGAACAGTACAGACAAGATCCACCTTCCATGCTGTAGCAGAAAAGTTGGTTTTAGCTGTAATTATTTTCAAATGAGAGATTCTCCCATTCACAAAGGACCGCAAGCACTAATATATGACTGAAGTACCATACACTCCCATATAAACCTCTTCTAAGCTCTTTCAGCTAACATCCAACTCGGGATATATAATTTCTAGCTCATCTTCTTGCCATGTGGAACATAAATAATGTTTCAGCTTTAGGGATTATAGCTCCCATAAAAGATAACCTGGAATAATTTTTATTTGCCTTATGGTAACACCTTTGAAGTAATTTATATCTGAAAACAAAACGTGACTTTTCAGAGCATCTTGTTACCTAATGTCTTTTTGTCAACTGTACATGCCAAGGAGTGTAACAAAGTGTACATGCCAAGAAGGAGAACAAAGGCATTTATGAAAATTCCTTTAGAATCACTTTCATAAAAATTTTGGTCATTTTAACTTGCAAGACTTTTCAACTTCTAAAAACACAGAATATCTGAATTTAGCATTAACAACTGGAGAGATCTCTTATGCCAATCAGTATAACAGGGCTTTCTCTCTCAGTGCCTAGGAAGTGACACGCCTACCCTTTAGCAAATCTTCCTCTGCCATATAATTACCTCTTGCTCCAGGATCTCAGGGTTTAGGTTATAGTCCCTGCCCTTCTGTAACTTTCCAGTCACTTCTAATTTAAATTAATAAAGAAACAACAAACGTATGTAGGAGGCACATCAGAACTGTTCAGAATAGGTACAAAGTCAAGGCAGACCATCTATTCCTCGTTGGCCTAGATAACATGTTTAGTTCTGTGCTCTCTTGTGCTTCACTAATCAGTTACGACTTTCTACAACTGTCAGCTGAGCTGAAATGCCCACTTGTCTTTCACAACACTATTCAAGTCTTCTGACTTGGCTCTGCCAAGTCCTGTGTCCTTTCCTAGGAAGGTATTTCCTTTTCTCTCTCTTCCTCTATCTTCAAGTTCAGTGCTACTGAGTCAACCACTGTCTCTGAAGCTTTCAGCAGAATTCAACATATGAAAAAGCGATTATCCCAGCCTACAATGAAAAAGTCAATAAATTACGAGAAACACACTGTGTGCAGGGCTGCTATTCAGTAAACAACTAACACATTTTTTTATTATTTAAGGCTACTTAAGAGTATATAACGCTTTTTTTCCCTTCAAAATAAAGCAGTGAATTAGTGTATGGAGAATGCAAGATGAACCTGCCGTGACAAACATCGTCTGAACAACAAGAAACCAATCACCTCACAACAGATCCAACATGTTCTGCAAGCAGAGTGCAAGTCTCATACAACTAGTTCTCAGCTCAGACTAGCTCAAGATAAGAATTTATCACTAGCATCTGTACAGAACACAGTCAGTCCTCTACTCTGTGACTGATTATGCCACATATCTGGCTAGCTTGATCTTTAATTTCACAGAGAAGCTGAAATATATGCCAACATAACTGAAGTGCCTCCCCTTCAAAAGAGCAAACTCTCAGCAGAAGCCTAGAACAACGTAGGGTCAGATTCAGCAAAGCAGTTCCTTTGCTAGAATGGGCTTGCTGGTAACCTCCACAGATACTGACTGGCCTCTATAACAAGATCTCTCTGGATGCTAAACAGAGAGAGCTTCAAAGACAGACTGACTGGTGGATCACTAGTCAACAATTCGGGGAGTAAAGCCAACTTCTGTAGTAATTTGTACATTTTGGTAAATCATAAACATCATAAAAGAGAAAACAATCCTCATCCATGTTCCTTAGCATTTTTAATTCCACTTACAACTTTGGACTACTCTTCTCATGCACATAAAGCTAAGGCTTTCAACTGCCAGGCACAAAAAAAGCCAGACTGATAAGGATGAATGCAAGCACAATAAAAAAAATTCCACAAAACATAAACCAAAAACCAATTATAAGCACTGCGGCAGTGTGTTTTTAGTTATATTTGTCTGTATCTCCATTTCAACTGTTTGTTACGTTTCATTCCTGTACACCCTTTGTTTCTCATAATGGTTCAGTCTGGGTTTGTACTCTCCCCTTTTCTTGTCAATCAACCCTTGTAACTGCCCCTTTATCCAGTCCCTTCCATGTCAATCCTGGTAACCCTGCCCCTGGAACCCATCTATCATTGTAAACCCTACCCCTCTCTCCAGAACCTTCCCTGTCATTTATAGAATCCTTCATCCCCCATTTCTTGTGTATATGTACTCTCTTCCACACATGGAGTTCATTGGTTATATGCTGATTTAAGTCTCACCTCATGCTCCTCCCTGAAGTTAATCCATTGGTTGTCAGGCTGTCTTCTCCCTGGAGCCAGCCCCCCTTTATAAGTTGTTGCAGTTAGCCACTCTTGGCTCTTTGCCTCTGCTCCCCTCCCTGTGTGCTTCTTTGTATCACCTACTCTGCCACTCTCCCTTTCAGGGGAGGAATAAAGGCCACCCTCGGGAAGAGGTCCCTGGCCTGTGGCCAAGCCGCTACCCTCTGCCTGCCAGTGGCTTGAGGCGGGGAGTGGCCACTCCTGACCTGCGTGGCAAGAGGAAAGGGGTTGAGCTAGCCGGCTGACCCGTCTCCCGGGATCGAGGCGAGGGGTCAAAGCACCATAAAATGAGATTACTGTAACAGCACTAGTACTTATACAAGCTCCTAATTCTATTTTAATTCAAAGCTACTCAAGTTATACATTTTCATGACACTAAACCCTTTGCTATCACATCCATCCCCCTTTTTTAGACCTGAGAGATAGAAAGATACAGAACACAGCAGAATCCTTCAGAACTATATCAGCAGTGAAAGAAGAAAAAAGAAAAAGCTGAATTTGCCATAACTAGGGCTGACAACTAGACACAGCCATCATCTTTCTAGGTCATTTTGTTAATGCACCACCTGCAATAGTGCAGCATAACTACAGAAGTCCTGTTTTCCATTAATGCACTCCTAGAGACTATCACACTTTTGTCAGCCTTCCAGCCCTCATGAAACTATAGCTTTTATAGACTGTCTCCAGTCCTACCTTGGCAGTAGAAAGAGAATATTCCTCCAATTCTGAAATTTACAAAACAGCTGTAAGATTACAAAGTTGTAAGGAATTGTTTCTACACCTCCTGAAGAGCAAGGAGGTAAATGCCTGTTCCTCCTCCATTATGACTCTTGGACAAGTTCTGCAGCTAGATCAATGATGAAGCTATGCTTAAGCCGGCAGGTACAGAAAGGAGCGGGGAGGGGGGAAATGTGTTTGAAATAAAGGGTAGACACCTTCTCTCCCTCTCTTGCAGTATATCTACTGAGCTTTGATAGCCTGCATTGGTAGTGGCAGCAAACTGAGCTGGAATCTTGAAAGAACTCAAAGAGAGGTAAAAATGAGACCCGTGTATACACACAGCAGACATCACTTGAGCACTACCCTCATTAACTGCAGGAGGAAAGAGGAATGGCAGCTCAGTGGGACTTATACACCCTGAAAATGTGGTGCAAACATGCCTTCATATGCAGCACTGTAATCATCAGCCTGCAATTAAAAAGAAAAGCCAAACCAAAACCAACAAAAAACCCAACCAAACTAAAAGCCCCAAACAAACAGAGCAACCCAACAAAAAAAGGCAGTCTCAAACTATCTGCAACATACAGGAAAGAAGAGATTTTTAACATTCCCTCAGCACTTGTTAGCTGACAAGTTCTTGCTGCATCACTAACAACCACTTGAAACAAAGCTTTGAGCTGACTCATGTAAGGCCCATGTAATTTGATGGCATTTTCTGAATGCAACATACCTCACATTCCAAGCAGTTGTGAAGTCGGGGTTCAGCAGCAGCAGGGTACACGTGACGTCTATCAGCTCTAAAACGATGGAACAAGAGACATTAAGATTAGTAATGATTTGTACACAGCACTGATCTCTCTGCAGTCCCTTACTCCCTCTCATTCCTCAAAGTCTCTCCTACAGGCTGCTGTACCACTGTAAAATATTGCTTTTATTCCAGAAATGAGAGAGCATTAATTAATTGTTAATTTAAGAGGGAGCAAGATCTGCCCTATCCTCCCTTCTCATTATTTAAAATACTGAACTGAGTATGCCCTCAGCAAGGAAAAATCATAATATAAAATTCCTGAGTCTTGGGGGTTGGATTTGTTTCCTTTGTGTTTGTGGAATTTTCTCCTGGTGGTTTGCTAGGGAAATAATTGCTGGGTACTTATGGGTACTTGACCAAAACAAAAATGGGCAGCAGGTTTTCCTGGGGAACAGCAGCTGAACATGGGCAGTAGGTCCTAAGGGCAGTGTTCCAAAAGGACATCAGAGCACTAGAGGACCCTGCTTGTCTTCCACTGGATTTCTTCCCAGAGGAAGACTGGACTCATCTCGTCATTGCTGGACTTTCCACAGGACCATCTCCACTCCACAGAACTGCATCTATTACTCCAGAAGGATTTCATCTGGACTGCTTTTAACACCCTGACACCCAGGGTGTCAGGTCACATCCCTGACTCTGTCAGGTTTTTTCTGGAGTTTTGCTTGTTTTATTTTGCTTGTCTCTTGGTGCTATTACTTTTTTGTTTGTTTGTTTGTTTGTTTAATATTCCTAGTAAAGAACTGTCATTCTATTCCCAAATCTTTGTCTGAGAGCCTCCAATTGCAAAATTATAATAATCTGAGGGAGGGGGCATTCTCTATTCAAAGGGAGATTCCAGCTTTTGCTGGCAGATACCTGTCTTTCAAACCAGGACATTCAGGAAACCATCTTGACATAACATAAATAGTATGCATGCATAAATTTAAAAAATATTGGAGAAAGGATAAAAACATATTGTAAAACTTACATTTCTAAACTCAAATAATAGCAAGGGCAGCAGTCATTATTATGGATTCCAAGTATCCAAAAGAAATTGTAACTAAACATCTGTGTCACTAACCTATCAATGAATGACTAGAAAGCACCTCTTTCTTCCAGGATCCTGTCAGAAAAAATACCAGACACCACATCTGAAAGCAGACACTTAAATCAGCACCCTGTTGCCTCTGTTCTACTTTAAATGGCTTCCAGTGACTCAAAATAGAAGAGGTGAGTAGAGACTACATCTGCAACCACTAATTAGAACAAGCTTCAACAGAATATACAATTGAGTTCTGAAGCAGTAATAAACAAATCTATTTCTTTACTGGATGCAAAAGAAAACAACTACCCTGACAAACTCCAAGCATGCACTTTCATCTACAAAAGCAATCTGGAGCAAAATCCTTGAGAATACTTAAGAGAAAACCATAATGTCTCTTGACAGAATATACACACTTATGACACCTTAGTAGACAAGTCTCTAAGCACACCTGGGAAAGAGTTCCGCCTTAATTCTCTCCACCACTGCAGCTCATTTTCTGCTCAAACCTTTCAGCAAATGTGAAACTCAATTATGGTAAAACATACTAAGCTCCCTTACAAACAGGGTTTTAACATGAAGGACCTGACTGTTTTACAGTGGTTACAAAGACCTCAGCAGACATGAAAATACTGTAGATCACCTCTTCTCACACATTTGAAGCTGACTTTTGTAAATGAAGAGATGAAATAGAATGGAGTTTCATTTTCGAAAGAAAGTCAAATAAGTTGCAGGCAACTAGTCTAAAATGCATGCTACTGCAGTATTCACTGACAGAGTTTTCTGAGCTGCATTTTGAGAGGAAGGGTTCTGCAAGGTTTCACCTCTGAGGGAAGCAGAGACCTGCAGACACCATCCCTGTAGCATCGGCAGGTGTGACAGCATCACAAGAAAGCACCTGCACTGGTGTGACTGGAGCAGGGCGCTAGCACCAGGTAATGGCTATCGACTGTCTTCAGACACCCAAAAACATGACATAGATCTCAATGTTTGTAGTTTCGCTTGAAAGTTTTTCTCTGTGTGGAAATTTCAATGGTTAGACTTTACAATAACACTTGAGACCAAAATGAAGTCTCCCTGCTGAAGATCTGCTGAGCATTAACAATATACATGACAAACTCCTACCTCAGACCTCCAAAAGCACTGCAATGAGAACCACTGATGTTGCTAAGATGGCTTGTGCTAGTAGGTTCAACTCTTTAAATGTTAAAGTTAGCTGTGTGTCAGTCAACATTAATTATATTCCCTCTATTAAAGCTCTGTTTATTGAATATTGTAATCATCTGCATTACAAATTTGTAATTTGGAATGTCACAATCACCAGTTTCTATGAGAACTGAATAAATCAGCAGCAGGTTGGTGGCAGTGATCAAAACCATCCTGGTCTTAATAGGTCCAACCATAAACGACAAAGACCAAAAGAAAGGAAAGTTACTTATGTTAGCAATACACATCCCCTAGGAAGAGTCTTTTAAAGATGTCTGTAATGAGAAAAAACATTCAAGAAAATAAATTATATAAAAATAAAAAAATAAAAGGCAATATGAAATTTATTAAGTCCACGAAATACTTTTCATAGATAATCACATAGTGACATGACATCAACCCTCTAGGAGGAGTGAGGGAAACACAATGACACACAATCTGTTAGACAAAAAAAACCCACAATTAATGAGTCAGTCATACCCAGCAACAGATGAAAACACTTTAAGTTCTTTAAGATACTCTTTTGAAAGGTAATTAATTCTAAGGATCAAACTAGTGCACTGTTACTCTAACACCACCCAAGGTGCACTGGAAGACTCTGTGCTGCCAGGAGAATGGGTTCCTCCTCGTCTGCCACTTCATGCTACTCTTTCCAAAATGCTTGCATTATACATCCGTATGTTTGTAATAACAAATCAATATTTATCAAATCAAAGCCTGTTTAGCAAATCTAGACCCCACCATCAGGCAATATACATACTTATGACACAAAGCAGGCAACACTCTGCCTTGAGAATGCTCCCACTCCAAGATCCACTAAAGACCTCAATCTTCTTTCTCTGTATCATCTCCATAAGGCAAAGGAAATGCACATTTACAGACCTGACCAACACCACCTGACTGTGCCATACACTACACTTTAATAAGCATCAGTGCACAGCTGGCTTCATCCACTTAAAGTGAAAGAGAATATAGCAATAAAATACTAAAGAAAAGTAGATATCAAAGGAGAAATGCTACTGATCATACATCATCTCCTGATCTACACAAACTTGCTCTAAAAACTTCCCTAGCAGTAACACCAAGTAGTACACCATATTAGTTATCACTAGGCGCTAGAGTCTGCACCAGACGTATGCTAACATCCCACTAATTAAAACATAATTCTTTAACTCACTATTTCATCATAAAGCAGCCAGGGAGATTGGCTTTGTTGAAATCAACACAACCGAATGAATGGCGGCTATTTGGTATGCTCCAGGAGGGGAAGACAATGCCACACATTTTGAAGCAAAATGGACACAGTCAGCGCTTTATGAACATGTTAGTTACAAGTAGACAGAAAAAAAAATATGGTAACAGTCCAAAACTGAAACCCAGTTCCATGTGAGATACTAAAGATCTGAACTCTGTGAGTGGTCACAGGGGGCTCTTCAACAGAATTAATATCCCTCTTTCTGGGGGATATGAAAAATACCATAGCAGGTAATAGATACTAGAAAGAAGTCTCTAAAAGAAAAAAAACAATCCAGAAATTAGATACTGAAAAGCCCAGCATAAGAACATCCTTTATTCCAACTGCTATTTAGAAGATACTGCGATAATAAACAAAAACTTATTTCGTAAACTAGTTACTCTTTTTCATTCTTACTCTGATCAGGACACCTTACAAGCAGTCAAGTACTTCCTATGTCACACCTGTTCATAATTATCTATTTTGAATTTTTTTAAAGAACATATACAAAAAAGTTTTTCATGCAAGTTAAACTAAAAACCAAACTAAAACAAAGAGATGAAAAAAATAAAATTTTACAATTATCAAGCTGTAGGGACTAATGATTTCTGGTACCTCAACATCTGAAACACACTGCACTCGTTTCTTACAGTAGATATATACATCACTACATTTTCCTTTTGACTCAGGAAAACAGGAGAAAATTCCTTCTGTATCAACTAACATCACTTCCTCAAATAAATCACTGAAGTTGTCTGTCTCTAACCTTTCCAGTTTGGGCAAGAGAGAAAGAAATTTTATTTTCAAATGACCCTAAACTTGTTTAAGTTAAGATGCACAGTCCAAAGCCTGCTCACCTCAGCAACCACCATTTCTTCCACAACAGGTTAAACTGGAATTAGGAAGGGTAAATGATGCCTGGTAAACTCCACACAAAGTCATGGAGTGCACCCTCAGTCAGTTTGGGAATTACACCACTGTGGGTGGGAGTGGTGTACCAGAGGGTAGGAAGGCTCTGCAGGGGGATCTGGACAGGATGGATGGATGAGCCAAGGCCAGTTGTATGAGGTTCTGACTGGTCCTGCCCCTGGGTCACAACGCCATGCAACATCATAGGCCTGCAGAAAAGATGCTTGGTGGAAAAGGACCCAGGGGTGCTGGCCAGAACCAGCTGAACATGAGCCAGCAGTGTCCCCAGGTGGTCAAGAAGGCCAAGGGCAATCTGGTTTGGATCACAACGGTGTGGCCAGCAGGACAACATCAGTAACCATCTCCATGTACTCACTGAGACATCAAGGTGCTGGAGTGAGCTCAGAGAAGGGCAACTAGGGCACAAGTATAATAAAGAGGAGCTGGAGGTGTTTAGCCTGGAGAAAAGGGGGCTTGAGAGAATCTTACTGTTCTCCAAGACTACATAAAAGGAGATTGTAGCCAGGTGAGCGTCAGTCTCTCTTCACAGATAACAAACAGTAGGATGAGAGAAAATGGTCTCAGGCTGCACCGGGAGAGGTTTAGGTTGCATATGAGGAAAAATTTTCTCACTGAAAGCGTTGTCAAAATTGAAACAGGTTGTCCAGGAAATGGTAGAGTCACCACCCCTAGAGGTATTTTGGAAAACATGTAAACACAGCACTTAGGAACACAGTTTAGTGCTGGACTTGGCAGTGTCAGGTTTATGGCTGGATCTGATCTTAAAGCTCTTTTCCAAACGAAATGATTTTACAATAAGTAAAAAATGTGCACTAAAGATTAAATAATACACTCTTCTCCAACTCAGAACTTACCATCCTTGTTCAGCCACTGTTTTCTCTGTCTGTAGAGGAGAAGTTTATTGTGGACATATGGCAAAAGAAACTTCACACACCAGCTCTCCACACCAAGCTTGTTTTCTACCAGGACAATAGGGCTCCGGTTATATCTGGCTTCAGGGCAGGGTATTAATCCAATTTCATCTCTTAAAAAAACAGAGAGAAATATAATTAAGCTTATTTCCAGAAGGTGACAATTATTCTTCTCAATAGAGCATGCCGGCAATGCTTCCCAACCAAACATTCCACCATCTTTTTTCCTCATCTTTGCTGAAATCTGTAATCTGAATAGCTTTACTTGATTTTCACAAAGATCCGAAATTATGAAGGCCCCATTTTTTATGTTTTTAGACCATTATCCAAGCAGTTTAACTAAGCTGAATCAACACAAGCACCCTTGGTTTTGTAATAAATACAGGACAGAGCTGTAACTGCTGCTTTGGCAAGTGAAACATGGTAACTAGTACAGGCACCTGACTGACCAAAAGCTACCCAGGTGTGCCTGGCAGCACCGTGACCAGGTGCTCTGATACTAAGGATCACACACAAGAATATGCTCACTTCCACATGTCCCATTTTTCATTGTCCTATGCAAGGCAGCATAATCGGGGGAAGATTTGAGACAGAGAGGCCAGTCTGACTGGATGACAACTCTGTACCAGAAACATAAGCCTTTAAAACAATGGTGACAAACAGGAGCATTTGTACCAGCAAACAAAGCTGAAGAGACTCAGCTGTCCAGTTTCACGAGGCCATACCATATTTTACCTTTTTGTCAGGTTTTTCTAGCATGCTGAATAGCAGCTTCGGCAGCTTCTTAAAAATAAACACAGCTCATCAAGGATCACAGTTGTTTTGGACATAAAGCAACATTATTTTATTCTTTCCATTATGCATAATTTCTCCACCAACTCCCATTCAATGGAAAAAAAATGTTGCTAAAGAGGGAAATCCTCCCATCTCACGCAGGACAAAAAAGATTTCTTGTGATCTCAGAAAACAAATTCCCCATCCTAAGTCTTCTTAATACAAGACTTATACTGCAAGTTTCAGCTCCTAAACCTCAACTCAATTATCTTAAATAAAACTTATTACTGGGTGCTTTGAGCATGCTGACTTAATCCTGTGTCCTTACTGGACTATTATTGAGGTAATCAAAAGTGACACAGTGTGCTTGCTAAAGAATGTATTTGCTTATTCAGAAAACAGATTTGATCTTCTGTACATTGCAACATGTATCACAAGCTGCAAAAAACACAGGTAAGGTGAACTCAAGGTAAAACACTTGCAAATCATATGGCTCTGTCTCCAAACGTACACTCAGGTCCCTTTAGCTTCTCCAGTCAGCTGAGAAGAGAGAGAAGAAAAAAGCATTCTCCTACCCCACTAAAAGCAAGAAATGGGTATTAAAACAAGATCCTTATCTGTGCTGCTCTATTTAACACAAGCTAAGCTCTTCAAGAAGTAAGATTAAACCGAAAATGACATTCCAGTCTGCTTTTTCAACACAGTATCTTAATAGCTTGAAGTTTGTACATATTGCTGGGTTTTTCTTTCATGAATGCTAAACCCAGTCCTTGGCAAAATGTTGCCTGGCCTTGCATAGAGGGACATGAAAGTCTCCAGAAGCAACAAAGATGCAGTCGGGCACTGCTTTGCTAATTAAGTGGGTGAATTACCATAAGAACTTACCAGCTGTAGTTCACAAACAGTATACCAAAGGTAAACAGCAAGGAGAGAAAAAAACCCCACAAAACAAACATCCACACCTTTACTTATTACCAAATGCAAGAAGTCTGACTTGGGTGAGCTAAGTTTCATAATACTGCTTTCAACACACCAAAATGACAGACAGGTACAGTTTGCACAAAGCTAACAAGTGGGTGGGTAGGTGTACAAGCAGCCATTGATAAGGGTCAAGAAATGCTGGAAAAGAGGTGAGTATGGGACAAAAGTATGGTAAGTGAACAGGAACATCATGCATGTAGCAGATTCCTTATTTTCAGTGAAGCTAGGCAGTTCCCATGTAAAATAATTCAAACCTGGATCTGTAACACGTCGAACTCAGGATACCACCTGTCAGGAACTGCAGCTGGCCGGAAGCAGAAGACAAGATGCAGATACACGAAAAGACCCAAACAGCACAGCTACAGCCTGGTGCTCCTGAGGCACAGAGGCAGCACAGCAAAAGGTCCACAGCCCACACTGGCCTGCAGAGTCCCATTTCAAGGAGTTTCAACCACTTCACAAACCTAGCAGACAAGACTGTAACTTTTCCTACTTCAAGGGATAAGCTAGCAGTAGCTTGTGCTTTTTCACTTGAACCATGTCACAGTGCATCAGTCTCAGCACACACAAGTCTTACAGCCTACTTTCATCTCTGAGATTGCATCTATGAAAGAAAATTGCAATAGCAGCAAATTCTTCAAAAACACCATCTCCAAGTTTGCTACCAATAAAGAATTCTGGCAGAGGAGTGGGAACTATGAAAAAATCAGAACATTCACTCATAAATACTGGCCGCTTACAGCACATTATGCTTCACATCCTAAAAACAAAGCTTCAAGGCAAAACGCAGCCTTTTTTTAAACAGCATCCATATGCTACATTTTAAAACCTGGCTGCCCACCCAAACTGCTTACTACATTTAGAGAAAAATGAGAGTATTTACACTAATTTTCTCTTGTTAAGCAAAGAGATAAATCAGGTGACATAAAATTTTCCTATGCAATTGTTTAGCTTATCACTTTCTGGAACAGATTAATAGGCCACCACCTCAGAGACTGCAGTTTCCAACTGACACAAATACACCTCACTTAAATTAGAAGGCTGTTATTCATTATGTGCTACCTTATCTGCCATAACCAACATGGAGCTTGCATATAGGTTGAAAGGTTCTTCCCTAGTATGTTTCTTAAAGGCTGGGGAAATACGTTCTGGGAAACAGAAGTATGAGAGGCACTTAAAACAGGGTCTCAAGGCTGGTCAACAACACTGAAAAATAAAACAGACCATCTGCCCCCACATTGCTGGATAAATCTGATTGTCACAAGGTAGTAATTACTGTGGTTTGCATTTTCATAGTCATTCTGTCTTCCTCAAAACAACACAATGAAAAGCACTAGCACTTCCACCAACAGATATGGATTTAAAGGTGGCATTCACCACACTGCTCTGTTTGTGTAAAGGTGCAATTCGGGAGGTTTCAATCCTAAGCTTTGTTCCCGCCATCGCTGTGTTCTAGGCAGACAGAACCCGCTGCCTCCTGGGGGGCTCGGCGAGCTGGCCCATCCACGGGCAGGCTCAGCCCCATCCCGACTGCGCGATGGGTTTAACGCTGCCAAACACCGAGTCCAGAGAAAGATCATTAACAACTTTTTTTGAAAATATATCTGTCTCTTCAGGACCGCGGAGCCCTCGCTGGTTTCCATGACTCGGTGCGTTTTACCGGCGGGGCCGTTGTGGCCGCCGGGCTGAGGCCGCACCGGTCTCCTCGGCTCAGGCTCCCGGAGAGTCCAGGAGAAGCCACGGCGGCAGGAGAGCACCGAGAACAGGGACACAGCGCGCTGTCCCGCGGAGGCACAGGTGCCGCCGCGGCCGCCTGGAGCCGACCCTCCCGCTCGGAGGAGACCCGGCTGGTCCCCGCGGCCGCTCACGGCATGACCTTGGGCCCGGGCCCGGCCCCAGCCCC
>WBNO01031302.1:27770-49331 GCA_013400575.1 Peucedramus taeniatus
CCCGCTCTCCTGGGCTGCCCGACCCATTTCAGCGCCTCTGCACCCCTCTGTCCCGCAGGGCCCGACTCCGCTCCTCTCGCCCTCTCTGCCCGGAGCTCCCGGCCCGCCTCAGCCAGGCCGCAGGGCTTCGCCCTCCCACACCCAGCTACGAGCTGGGCAGGGAAGGTCCGAGCTCTTCACCGACCCCAGAGAAAGAGAAAGGTCCCCTGGGCGTGCTCTGCTTTAACCCCTGTGTGCTCAGAGGCATCGGATCCATGTCTTCAGTGGACTCAAGAGGTGCCAATATTCAAATCTGATCACTGCTTGGTTTTGGCTACAACTTCCCAAAAACTCACTTCCTGGTCAACCCACGACATATTCTTATTTAAATGTCATAATAAAATTTATTTAAATTGTACATCTGAGCAATTATATACATTGTAAAAGCTTGTAAGGTGGGCATTAGTGTTAATGTTGTTAACATGATACTTTATAGTAGCTTTTGGGAGTGATTATTGAATTGTCAGCCAAGAATGCTTACTTGATGTTATTTTGGGGAAATTATAATAATTTATTTCAGAAAATACTCTTGTTACATATCATACATATCAGGCCATAAACTGTAGAAAATAGACTGTAATTAAATAGTCAGGAATTATCTCTCTGTTACACACATAAATTTCCCTGAGTAATCCATTCCTATGTCATCTGGGGCAGTCTCAAAAGTATTGAAAACAGTTTGCTTGAGGACTTCTCTCATGGGTACAGAATAATATGTCCCTTATAACTACCTAAAGTGACATAACAAACTCCTAGTGCATTAAAATTGCCTTAATAAATGCCTAAAAAGTTAAAATCTTGCAATTTAGATCCAGTTCACCAGGTGTGAGATGTAATTGTTAATTTGTTCATGGCCACCTTCACAAAACGTGTAATAATCTTGGCTTGTTTCTGTGCCACCTAACCGTGTTAATTTGTTAGGACTTTATGGATAAACCCAGCTGAGTTTATTGCAACTTATTTCAGTATTATATTTTTTGTGAAAATGTCTCACAGCTGGTACTAGTTGTCCCTCCTTTGTGAGGGAAGAAACAAGTGTGTGGGGAAATGGGCACATCAGTCTTAGTGATTTCCCATGGCCTAATATTTTTCTAAGCAGATCACATTACATGGCCAACACTAGTGAAAGTACATCACCACTGTCATTGCTTTTCTATTTATTACAAAGATTGTTTGAAAATTTGACAGCCATGGTACAAATGCAGGAGGTTGCAGCACATTTTTTCATATAATGAAAAGCATGAGTCTTCAGATTTTTCAGTGTTGGTTCTTAAACATCAGAGAATGTGGTGGGTGTGTGTATGGTTTTATACTTAGTTGTGCATGGGTTTTCTTCTCGGGTTAGCGAGCAGAAAGCTGTTGCTGTTTGAGAGAGGTGCACCTGTGGTGACTGAGCTAACAGTACCTTGATTCAGGCTACACTGACAAACAGTCCTGGCTGAAATCAGCCTTGATGTGCAAACCCTGCCAAGTTGAGGGAAGTCCCATCTTACTGGGGACTAGTGCCCTGAGCCAGAAGCACAGTACCTTGTCTGCTCTGGAACTGGTGGAACGAAGCATTGCTACACTTTTATACCTGCGCACACACCAAAGGGGTGTTTGACTGCGAGGCTGTCACTTCTCATTACAAGCATCTACAGCCACCAGAGCCCACTGAGATCTCTCCGGCAGGGATACTTCTCAGAGTTACCTCTCAAGAGTGACAGATTGCCTTACTGTTGGGGGTTGGATCTGTTTCTTTTGTGTTTGTGGAATTTTTTCCTGGTGGTTTTGCTAGGTAACTAATTGCTGGGTACTTTATGGATACTTGACTTAAACAAAGGAGGCAGCAGGTTTCTCTGGGTGGAACAGCAGTGAGCAGGAGTTTGGTCCGAGGACACCGCTCCGAAAGGACTGGAGTACCAGGGGACCCTGCTTGTTTTCTCTCTCTCCACTGGATTTCTCTCCAGAGGAAGACTGAACACATTTTTGGTCACCATCGGACTTTCCTACAGGACTATTTTCACTTCATAGAACTGCATTTAATGCTCAAGGAGGATTTCATCTGGGCTGCTTTCACCGCCCTGATACCCAGGGTGTCAGGTCACATCCTTGACTCTGTCAGGGCATTTTCTGAGGTTTTGTTGTTTCTTTGTTTTTGCTTGTCTCTTAGTGCTATTACATTTGTATTTGTCTTTGCTTTGTCTAATATTCCTAGTAAGGAACTGTTATTCCCACTCCCAAATCTTTGCCTGAGAGCCTCCAATTGCAAAATTATAATAATCTGAGGGAGGGGGTTTACAGTCTCTATTCAAAGGGAGATTCCAGCTTTTGCTGGCAGGTACCTGTCTTTCAAACCAAGACACTTACCCAGCATTTGTATGTCTACAAATGAGGGATGATCTAAAAGGTCTAAAACTATTGTAGACAAGCCAATTATTTGCCATGCAATAAGTACTAGGTGTTATGACTGTTGTTCAGTCATTGTTGAATACAATATTTGGTTAACCCCACAACATTGACTTGGAGTTATGGAATCATTGTGGTTAGAAAGAATGTTCAAGATTGCTAAGTCCAACCTCTGACCAAACACCACCGTGTCAAATAAACCATTGCACTAAGGGCAGTGTCCCGGAGGAGTAATTTCTTGAACTCCTCCAAGGATGGTGACTCCATCACCTCCCTGGGTGGCCCATTCCAATGTCTCAGCATCACTCCAATGAAGAAATTCTTCCTGGAATCCAACCTGACCCTCCCTGGGATGCAGCTTTAAGGCCATTTCTTCTCATCCTGTTGCCTGGGAGAAGAGGCCAACCCCTACCTGGCTACACCCTCCTTTCAGAAAGTTGTAGAGAGCAATAAGGTGTCCCCTTGAGCCTCCTTTTCTCCAGCCTAAACACCCCCAGCTCCCTCAGCTGCTCCTCATAGAAATTGTACTCCACACCCTTCCCCAGCTCCATTGCCCTTCTCTGGACACACTCCACCCCTCAATGTCCTTCCTGAATTGAGGGGCCTCGAACTGGGCCCAGGACTTGAGGCGTGACCTCACCAGGACAGGGAGAGCTGACTCCTCTGGGTACTTGTCCTGCAACTCTGTTACACTGGTGCTCAAACACGGGCAGGTATTTCTGGCTTTCCTCCAAGAGAGCTCCAAGGTTCATGTGAAAAATTCATTGTATGTTGTTATTGCATCAAAATATAATATTCTAATGTAATGGTTTTACTGCAATAAATTATATTTTATGATAAAGGCTGGTTACCGGTGTAGGGAGCGTGGTGTGGCTTTGTTCATTATGTGGTCAATAAGCATCAGTGGGCTTGTGGAAACAGCATCATTGACAGACAGGGCAAACATGGTCCTACAATGGGTAAAAGACTTAATGAATGGAAGCAAACCTCACTCTAAAATATGCTGAGATAAAACATTTCTGAGAAACACTCCATGTGCTTTACACTCTGGGTATAATGGACAACATTTGTGGATATGTTTGTCTGTGTTTCTCCAAATTCTTCACTTCTTATTTAGAAAAAAAATGCAGTTGAGGTGCCAAGAAGAAATAATCTCATACACAGTGAATTCCTCATTCTCTTGAATGAAAAATATGTTAAATTCATGAAAATTCTACTCATTTTTAATATTGTGAACATGTTTCAAACATGTTAACTAATGTCAAAATTTTTTTTAGAAATAAACTCTATATTCCTTTTCCATAAGACCTGCATGTGACTGGGAGGAGTTCCAGCACTACTTTTATATATATAATATCAAGTGGTTTGAGTACATCTACATAGCCTGAAGAATGAGATGGGTTTTAAGCAGCAGTTGTTGGTGATATGAACTCAGTCAGGAAATCTTGCATAACCAATTATTGTCTGACACCTAATTTTTCCTCTTTTTCTCCCTTTTAAAAAGTAATTTATTTTAATTTTATTAAAATCTCTCTGAAAGGAAAAATAACTGGTTTTAATGCTAGATGCACACTGCCAGTCCAATGTTAGCTAGGACAATGTTGAGATTTCTTTACAGTGTTCATATCAGTGAACCCATGTTGAAATTCTTTCCCTATATAAATGTAGTTTCAGTGTAATTTTATTTACAATCATCAAAGAGTGATTCAGAGAAGTAATAAATTGGACTATTTCATTTTCCTTCCTATTGTAGCAGAGTGTGGGATGATTGTTTTCGTTAATGAGCGTATTTTGTGTTGTATTTAGAATACCTTCAATGTTTGTGCTTACTGCTAAATGCCACTTTAGACTACTTTTGAGAATGCTTTCTCATTTTCCAGTGAAGGACAAAGTTCAGTCTCAGGAGTTTTTCCTTATATGTAAGAGAAGTGATTTTATATATAATAGGATTTCTTTTTATTTACAATAAGAATGGTAGAGAATGAAATTTTGTGACCACTTAATTTCCTTTTGATGTTTATTTACATATTCTAACTAATTCTTTTTCACAGCAGTTTTGTAATATAAAGGAGTAACAGAATTTTTTAAGCCCTCCCTCCCTCCCTCCCTCCCTCCCTTCCTCTTCCAGGGCTAAGATTGAAACTTTTTAAAATATATTGATTTGATAAAAGGGAACAATTTTGTGTAAGGGTAGTGCATGCAAGCCTCAGTTAGCTTAGTCAAGCTAGATAATGAAAAAACACTTATAATCAGCAGAAGGCTACTGAGAAAAACAACTCTGAAGCCTTCAGATCCTGCAACACTCAGTCCTGGCATCTGTAGCTTAACGTGCTACACATATTATGCACATGTTTACATGGATTGCTAAAGAGAATCAGACACTTGTTTGTTCCTCCATTCTGTAAATGATGAAATCACATTTTTAGTTAAGATGATGGCAAAATACAGGTGGAGCCATAGGTTGAAATCTCATCTTTCTTTTGAAGTCCAGGAAACAAATAGAGGGAATCCTGGAATATGTTTGTGATTTCAGTATCTGCAGCTGCTCATGCAGTTTTCATCTTTCAGTTATATTTTTGTGGAGTTGTTGATGACTCACATTCTGAATATATCTTATTAAGATTAAATGTCTTGGAGGTGGTTAATAGGAGAGGGCAGTTTTTGATCTGGAGAAGGTTTAAAGGGCTGCTAGGAAGGAACTCTACTACATGCCCATTAATGTAGGTAAAGAAGAGTTATGTTATTTCTGGAAATGTGCTACCGCTGCATACATCTCAGCTAGTTTTGTTGCTATTTAGTTTAGTATTAGCGTAGTGAATAGGAAACAAATTTGACCTTTTTTATTCTCTGTTGGGGGTTGGATCTGTTTCTTTTGTGTTTGTGGAATTTTTTCCTGATGGTTTTGCTAGGTAACTAATTGCTGGGTACTTGATGGATACTTGACTTAAACAAAGGAGGCAGCAGGTTTCTCCGGGTGGAACAGCAGTGAGCAGCAGTTTGGTCCGAGGACACCGCTCCGAAAGGACTGGAGTACCAGGGGACCCTGCTTGTCTTCTCTCTCCCCACTGGATTTCTCTCCAGAGGAAGACTGAACACATTTTAGTCACCATCGGACTTTCCTACAGGACTATCTCATTTCATAGAACTGCATTTACTGCTCAAGGAGGATTTCATCTGGGCTGCTTTCACCGCCCTGATACCCAGGGTGTCAGGTCACATCCCTGCCTCTGTCAGGGCATTTTCTGAGGTTTTGTTGTTTCTTTGTTTTTGCTTGTCTCTTAGTGCTATTACATTTGTATTTGTCTTTGCTTTGTCTAATATTCCTAGTAAAGAACTGTTATTCCCACTCCCAAATCTTTGCCTGAGAGCCTCCAATTACAAAATTATAATAATCTGAGGGAGGGGGTTTACAGTCTCTATTCAAAGGGAGATTCCAGCTTTTGCTGGCAGGTACCTGTCTTTCAAACCAAGACATTCTTTAATGCACAAAATACTACGAGTCAGAAGGAAGTTTTTTTGGTCTTGAAGGGAAGGCATAGATCTTACTTGCCATCTCTCAAGTGTAATAAGATACAATTGCAAACATTATGTGAATTAAAGGTGGTAGTTGAGAGGGTTGGAAAATAATATTAAAAACAATACTCTTTTTTAGCCTTTATTCTGAAACTGGAGAATATCTCACTCTGGCTTTCCAAAATGTGACTTGTACTTTTTTTAACCTTTCTCCTTGCCATGCCTTGGCACTAAGAGGCCGATCTCAAAAGACTGGGATAAATGAGATTCTTTTCAATGTACGTGGTACAAGGAAGTACAGAAGAAGCAACTGTGCCACCTCATTTATTATAGCTTAGAAATTGAAGAGCACATCTGTGAGGTCTGTTTGTAGCTTTAACTAATGACACCTGCATCTTCACATCCTTTAGGTTTAGTTTATTCAGCAAACATAATATTTAAATTTGCATTTTCCATTGAGAAGGTTAAATGCATATTCACTTCAATTAAAGTAGGTAGCTCTTCCTCTTTGTGTAATAGACTTAAGATACATTCACTCTGTGAATAATCTTTTTTTTTTGTGTACAGAAAAGAAGGTTTTTCAAATCTAGTAGGCATGGCTGTGTATTTTCTGGGTCAGATCTGAAGGCTCATAGAAATGTCACTAAGACAAAATGAGAAATGTGTATAGTATGAATATGTATGTATGAATATACGGTTAGGCATGCTGGCTAACTAAACTGCTCTGCTTCTACTGGAGAGAAATACAATTCAGTTATGCTAAATGAAAGTATTCATACAGAAATCTTTCTTCAAGGAACTGTAGTCAGTTGAGCTGCAGTTTCCAAGACAATAACACCCCAAGACTATCTCTGGACTTTTCTCTTCCAAGTTACTTGGTGGATCTCCTAAGGTCAGTGAATTAAGGTATCAGGTGAAAGCCGGTACAGTTCTATTAGACACCTTTTTGTTAATGAAACGAAACCAGTTCAGCAGCCTAAGTCTAAAGTAAAACATACTTTGATTCATTATCGCCTATGCATTTTACATTTTTGCTAGAAAGCTTTAGATAAACTAGCTGTCATTTTTATTCAGTTGACTACAAAGGTGTGTTATGTAATGATGTTCTTATTTTT
Source organism: Peucedramus taeniatus (assembly GCA_013400575.1). Taxonomy (NCBI): domain Eukaryota; kingdom Metazoa; phylum Chordata; class Aves; order Passeriformes; family Fringillidae; genus Peucedramus; species Peucedramus taeniatus. Next base: position 34,826 of record WBNO01031302.1, read on the forward strand.
AGAAGCATTCATGTATCTGAAGTACAATAATTCAAAAGTGTCAGACTTCTACAATTTTTGAAGTGTTTTCTGTGCAAAACTAAGATTCTAGAGCATTTTTAGAACAGAATCAAGAAGAGAACACGCTTTTACATCAGGTGTGTGTAGGACTTCCTAACCCTTCCTCCTGCTTGTCTTCAGAAACCCAATTCCATTAATACTCACATGGATGCAAAGTAAATTCATCTACTTGTGAGAATATGTCCTAACCCATCATTTATTTTGAAGTCATGTAACTTACTGTGTTTGGGTTTACTTATGCTTATCTGAGTGTTGAAGCTGTCACACAGATTAGTAATACAGTAAATATGAAGGATATTAGTGGACCTACAGTCAGTGCAAGAGGCTTCCAAAGTGACAGATTCTGTGTTGCACTGAACCTGTGTAATGAATATAAAACACAGCCACTGCTACTGAATGTGAAGTTTTCCACACATTAAAAAACAATGCTGTAAATGTCTGCTTAAAATACTGAACAATACTTAAAACCACTCCTTGGCAACACTGTCATTTTTTAAAGAAGACAAATGTTTAAACAAAAAAATTATGGAATTATTTTATTCTTACTTACACTTACTGATCTGACATACTTACTGTCACTTTATTAAATTAATACAGTGGTTCTCCATGGCTTAACTTCTTATGAAAAACATTCCTGTTCCTGAGTGTTAGGAAAATATGCTAGGAATATGTGATTGGTGGTAAAGTGCAGTGGGAGAGCCCTTTTATTTCATTTCTTCATTAATTGAGATGACGTTGCTTTGACTTCACTTCTCATGCGGGGCTGACAAAACCCCATTTCAGATTTAATTATCTGACTGAGAGGAATAGTGGATTTGTCTTTACAAACAAGCTGTGGGTCTGCTGGTAGATAAAACTAGCACTGGGAGATAAAAGAAACAATGGGAAGGATTCCACTGATTGATGAATGGAAAAAGATATTTGCTTGTACAAATAAACTCTAGGTTGGTTGATAACTGAAATTAGACATTGAAAGATGAAAGAGACAATGGGAAAGAAAACCCCTAAATTCTGTAAAGATTTGAATTGAAAGGGTGGGTTATGCATTAGAGGGGAATCTTTGGGATCAGGCGTTCTGGGAAGTCTGTACCTCTCAGGTACCTCAGCCAATGGGGAAAAAGAGAGGGAAATGCGGCCGGGAAATTGGGATAAAAAGGAGGCTGTGTCCTCCAAAAATTTGAGAGACCCCAGGGGAATGCCCCATGGCCTCTCCCTTTATGCGAATAAAGTAAAAGGGACTCCTCTGTCTCCTTTTTGGACATAAACCTCTGATGTTTGTGGATTAATTTTCCTTACATGACTCATAGAAAAAGCACTTAACACTCATTGCAGAAAGGAGAGATTAAAAGTTTCTGAAGTCCAGGACAAACAGAGATAACACTTGGATTTCTAATGTGCTACACTTCTTTTGTGTTAAATCGCAGCAATACACTGTCATTTCTAAATGCAAAACCAGAAGAAGACAGGTAGCTGTGTTTTGCTGGAACAGCAGTTCTTACTGCAGTTGAAGAAAATTGATTTATATTAGAACTTAACCTCATTTTTCCAGCCTTTGAGGACTGGGGCTTAACTGTGTTATGAGGCTGGGGTTTTGGAGTAACTCCTCACTGCTTACTTTGAGCAGCAGTCTCTCCAGGCTTCCGTGTGACAGGGAAAGTACTAAACGATATTTTAATGAAGTCTGAAGAAAAAAGGAAGTAAAAATGCAAAGGCTTTTATGATAAAAAGGGCTTGCACTTCACATATTTTGTTTTAATGTCCTGAGTTTGGCTGTAGCTGCAGGAAAACGATTGGCTAGGAAGGCAGGAGCGACTAAGGGGATCAGCACCGGAGCAGGTCCCGGAGCCCGGCCGGGGACAGCAGAGGGCGCGGTGACACCTTATCCTGGTGCCCTGGGAACGGAACCCTCCTGGGACTGCGGGGATCCAGGATGGATGGATGGATGGATTCCCTCTCTGTGGCTGTGCCAAGAAAATGCTGTGGCTGAAACACGCTCATGCTGTCTAGAGTACTGCCTTTGGATTTTGAAGATAGACTGATGTTTGAATCCTAGTCCTAAAACCAAAACAACATAAACACCTGCAGTAGTTTGCATACTGCCCAGACCCTGTCCTGTATTAAAAAAAAAAAATATTGCACCTTTCTCTGCACCACATAGCTTTGCTTGTAGACTTGTTTGCTAATGGATGAAGCAGTGATGAAGTTGGTATTTGAAATCCTCAAGTGTCTAGGAACTGTATGTTTGTAACGGAATACTTAGTCAACAGCCATGAACCCCATAATGAATGGACCTGAGTCTGCCCCTTCCCTGATGGTCTTCACTTGAAGTAACAATGGAATTTGGTGTGTATTATTGCGCTGAGTCATTAGAAAGGATAAGCACAATGTGGAGGACTGGCCCAGAAACAGTAAGCTCACAGCAGACACTCTAATGCAGGAAGGCAATAAAAGAGCAACAAATGCCAAAGAGGTGGGTAATGTAAGGTATTTTAGGGGCTGTTGTGGTACTGCTACATTGTCTAGGAATCTCCAGTGAAAAATTTATTTTGCAGCATTGCAGGAAGTAATGCTACCATTGCTACTGCCAAAATAAACTCCCCATGTTTTCTTGACTACGGAAACTTTTATTTTTGAACTCACTGGCTGACAGTTGGCTGCTCAGTGGTGAAGAATCACAGGTTGATTGAACTTGGACGAGACCTCTGTAGGCATCTGGTACAACTCCCTGCTCAGTCAGGGCCACTAAGAGCTGGGTGCCCAGGACCATGTCCAGATGACATCTGAATATTGACTCCAGAGCCTCCCTGGGCAACCTGTGTCAATGCTGAGTCACGCCCATGGTGAAAAAGAGTTTCCTGCTGTTTGTAGGGAATTGCTTGTGTTTCAGTATGTTCCCATTGCCTCTGGCCCTGTCACTGGGCTTGTCTGGAAAGAGTCTGGCATCATCCTCTGTGTGCACTTCCTTCAGGTACTTGCACACCTTAATAAGATCTCCTCTGAGCCTTCTCGAAGCTCCAGGCTGAGCAGCCCCAGCTCTCTCAGACTCTCCTCAAAGAATCAGTGCTCCAATTCCTCCATCATCTCTGCAGCCTTTGCTAGACTCTCTCCAGTATGTCCATGTCTCTTGTGTGTGGGGAGCCCAGAACTGCACCAGCACCTGGGTGTGGCATCACCAGGACTGAGTAAAGGGGCAAGATCATTTCTGTCCCCCCACCAGCAGCACTGCTCCTCACGCAGCCCAGGATGCTCTTGGAGGGGTTTTTTTGCCACAAGGGCAGACTGCTGGCCCATAGTCATCTTGGTGTCTGCTGGGACCTCCAAGTGCTTTCTGTGAAGCTGCTTCCCAGCTGGGCAGCCTCCAGAATGTACTGGTGCCAGGGGCTTTTCACTCATGCAGGACTATGCACTTCTGGTTAAACTTCATGAGGTTTCTCATGAGGCTATTGCTCTGGCATTCTTTGTGAAGAATGTATAGATTTTTTTCAGAAAAGGTGATAAAATACAAAAAATAATTCTAGAGGTAAATGTTACAGCATTTTCCATAAAAATGCCACCAGATTTTGTACCAGAAGATAACTGAGAGTTTTCTTTTGTGTCCTTGCAGACTTGAACCATCACTTATCAAGTTCACCCTTCTCAGCCTATTATCATTATGTAATATAAGGAAATTATATTTAAGACTTCTAGAAATCCACAATAATGGAATGAGGACTTAATGTGTTATTTCTGGTACCATAATGAGCATTTATCTCTGTGTGTGATATAGAACTCTGAACTGGACCTCTGAAATAATATTTTGTAGCAAGATGAACTGGAATAGCCCCTCCAATCTGATGTTTGAAGGACTTAATTTTTAGGATTTTCCCCTGGTCAACACAGGCCTTTAATCCCTGATCTAAAGCCATGCTGATGGAGGGGGCCTGATAGGGAAGAAAATGCATATGGCCTGAAAATATGTATAACACTATATGATGCAAATATGGTTAAAATGTAACCTGTGTCTTTCAAATAAAAAGCTTTCTCTGTATATAGAGAAGTTGAGAGGAGGGACTGTTGAAAAACTATATAAATAGTAAATGAGATAATGCATGTTGAAGATGGTACTGCTTAATTTGCTTTGCAGATTTTTATACCATTTTTGGCTGTGGAAAGGAAAAGGAACAATATTTTGTGACAGATTTGTGTTCTTAAGTCTTCAGCAACAACCTTTCCTGAATGCAGGAAATACTGCAAACCTCTAAAAAAATCCTGTAAAACTGTTTGATTCATATCAGTTTTCTATCCTTAATTGTTCACTGTTTAAACATTTCTTCATAACAGATGGAATGCAGTAAGTCTGGAATCTCAAACTAATAGTGATTGATTTTCAGGAAACTGACAGAACGTCTTTTACACTCTGTAGCTGTTTTCTCAGGCTGTCATCCAGATCACTTTAAAATATTCATTATTTTACTTTTTATTATTTCAGGTAAAAAACATTACAGATCTCTATGGTGTAATATATTCATAGCAGAGAAAAATGTTTGGGAAAATTGTAAGAAACTTCAATGAAATGTAGTTCAGAATTGCTTTTCATTCTGCTCTTGGTTGTCAGTATGTCAAGTTTGCCTTTCAGGATTGGAAATAAAAGCAGTAAAAGAATGTCAGCTTCCAAACTGTGGGAAGAAAAACATAGGTAGAATGTAGAAAGGCTTTTTAAATGGAAACTCAGATGCTAGAGGACACAGTGTAGCTAGCAGAGGGAGGGCCTGTGTATGCATTTTACTTCTTTTTTGGTTTTCCCCTTCTTTGATCTTTGGTTGTAAATATAGCTGAGGATAACTGAACTCCACAACTGCATGAAAGCCATCAGGTGCTCTGGTGCATCTCTTGACAGAGAAGACTTAGTACATGCAATGAGTAATGACTTAGTATTGCATTTTATATAAAAAGGTGTGATTTTTTTTCTTCTTTGTCCTCCAGTTTTGTAATTTTTCAGTAGGCGAATGTTGGAGGACAGTTTTCAGTCATCTCTGGAAATACACTTGAAATACAGGACTCTAAAAAAGGCTGACAGGGTTGAAAACATGCAGGCTGTTGCGTACTCTTGGATAAAGCAGTTCACTCTGGTAAAACAGGTGGTGGGCAATATGTGTTAGTGCCACCTGAAACAAAGAGTTTTACTCTAATTAAGAGTAAGAGCTTGTCCTCAGTAATATTCCAGAGTTACTGGAATATTACTCTTCCTGTAACTACACCCATTTCTCTGACCCAGATAAGCATTATAGTTGTCCACATTTTTTGATTTTCAGCCTTTCTTGTAAATCTCTTCTCAGAATTTCAAGGGTAAGAGCTGAACCAAAGATTTGAATAAGTCCATATCACAGTTAAACACCAAATGTGTTTAAGATTTATTTGACATTTATATTATATTTAGATCACCAACTTAAATTTGAGGGATGTATATCTGATACGACTATGGACAGCTATGTCTTTAAACTATTCTGACATGTTGACAGAGCATCTCCAAATGCCTTACAAGTAATTTCATTGAAGCAAACAGAGATAAAATGGTTCTTATTAAACGAGAATCTGCAGACACAGCAGTTGTTCTTATTTGACTGTTGACAAAATTTCATGTTCTTGCTCATTTTAAGGTTGTCAAACTTGAATATTGTGATCATTAGAAAACTTCAGAAAACTGTAGAAAATACAAAATCTGTCTTCGTTACCTAAATGGAACATTGCCTAAATGGATAACTGAGTCTGGTGTATGCATTACCCCATCCAGCTGTAAAGGCCAGCAAGAAAATATCTTGTAATGTTTCTCCAGCTCCAGACAGACACAGTTCTTGGCTTATTAGAAAAGAATTTTCAAAATGCATTTTTCTGAAATTATGTAGTCTTGATTTTTCTTCTTCTATTTTTCCAGCGTTTGGTTTGTTGTTTTTTTTTTTTTTCTTTACAGCTGTAGTCAATACAACCTCATAAAACCAGATGTATTACCAAAGCTAGATAATTTTGCCCTTTTTTTTCCACTGTGTCATCTCAGAACCAAATGGAGAGTGTTGAGTCAAGATAGTAAACAGTAAGATAATTCTCATCTGGTTCCCAGCAAATGGAATCTTCTCGGGACTTTTGGGGAAGGTATTTTCTCAGTGTTTTTTGTGGTTTTAATACACAGAAGTCTTAAGCTGAATTCTATGGAATTAAAATAACTGTAGCCCCCATCCCTGGAACTGCCCACTTTGAGTTACAATTTGTAGGTTTTATTTTGGGACACTGCCCCAAGCACTGACCATTCTGAGTTACAAATTATAGGTTTTACTGGGGATTTTCATATAAAAAAATTATTGAGCTATTCATTATTCGGTTTCTTTCCCTGCATTTGAAACCTCAAAGAAGATAAATGATTCTGCCATTAATAATAAGGTGGAACCTAATTTTTTAAATATATGTCTGGAGACATGAATGCACTCCAAATGTTATTTTCTTCTTTTTGTTTTCATTGCAGTTCTTTGTATATTAAGCCACCATGTAGCAATGCACTCATATGAAACCTTGAGAGCTCTAAATGTGATTGTGTCAAGTCACTGCAGCTTTTCCAAACACCATTTAAGTTTCCACAGAAACAGTGTAACATTTTAAACAGAACATTTGTAATTGTTCCTCCCCAGCATATTGTCTGTCCAGTTACCATCAAATACTCCGTATATTAAATATTTGTTTCCATTGTGTATGAACCTAAAAAAGCCAAGTGTGACATTTATTTTAAACATCTTATGCTTAAAAAAGACACCCAAATTTTAAAGTATTCTTTAAATGAAAAAAATATTCATTTTTTTGGGATTTCTTATAGTTGAATTAGTCACAGTGGTAGTCATATTTAGTAAATCTGTGTATGGCATATGTCTTTCACATGGTATTTTCTGTGTTTTAGATCTAGCCCAGGTATTAAAATAATTTGTTACTGGGGAGAAAAACTCAACAATGCACACAGCAATAGATGGAACACCTTTTGCTTCATCCTTATTTACCTGTATACTTCTTTCACAGTTTTTGTGAATGAGGAAAACCGATAGTGCTTGAACTACCCATTCATTTTCATAGATCAACAAGAGGTCAAGCTAAGCTGTGTAAATAGCTTCTGTTGACAAATTCATGGAGTCTAAACAAAAGATTTAGAAATAGTGTGCAACTATGGCTCTATAATACCCAGTTGTAGACAAAAATAAGTCGAGGTAAGCCAACTTACCTCGAGAAATATTGAACTGTTGTGTATCTCCAGGTGCTTCTTAAGAAGAAATTACTGTCTTGGGGAACCAAGGAATTTTAACTGTCATGTATTTGCTAAGGCATACCTGGAAAATAAACACTTACCTACAGGTAAGAGTTTTGTATTTCTGTTTTCCTTTCCTGGATCATTTTGGAGATGGATCCAGAAAGGGGAGAAAACAGGAGAAAACAAAAATTGTGTTGGACCTAGAAGCAAAGCTGCATCTGGACTCATATTTTGGGTTTTGCAGAGGCTGTTTTGGAGGCTTATGTAATAAGCCTTTCCTGCTTTCATAAATAGCTCTTGTTTTGTTACATTTGCTTTAGCCTCATATTGTGATAAAGACTATATTTTCAGGGCTATTTCCTGCTTTTCTGATAATTTTGTTATGTTTAAGCTGGTTAAAGTCTGTTTTGCAAACAGTGTAGAAAAAGACAAAGTGCAAGTGTAAGAGTGAGTCTGCATCATGCCTATCGTGTGAAGTACAGGATAGGTACCAAATTCTGTGGGAGCATCCTAGTAACAAAACTATTATTAACAGTGACAAATCAAACACACCAGGAGAGACAGATGATATTTTTGTTCCTGTAAACTATTCTCTTACAAAAAGATGAGTAAGAGCCAGGTCTTACGTACTCTTTGCTCAGCAGCAACATAGAGCAGCAGGAAAAAAGAGCATAACTAATCAGGTACACCTGAAAGTTACTACCTGCCTAACTCTTACTTAGCCATTTGATTTCAACACAAGTTGGGACAAAAGGCTAAGATATATGAAGGGTTTTAGTTCTGGTTTGTTTGGTTTTTTTTCCCTTAAAATCAATGGCTCTCCAATAAATCATTGAATCACAGAATATGCTGGGTTGAAAGGGGCCTGTCAGGATCATTGAGTCCAACTCCTGGCCTTGCACAGGATACCCCAAGAGTCACACTCAATGCCTGAGAATATTGTCCAAATGATTTCAAATTCTCATCAGGCTTGGTGCTGTGACCACTTCCCTGGAGAGCCTGTTCCAGTGCCCAGCCACCCTCTGGGTGAAAAAACCTTTTTTTAATGTTCAACCTAAACCTCCCCTGACTCAGCCCCAGGCCATTCCCGTGGGCCCTGTCACTGGTCACCACAGAGAAGAGATCAGTGTCTGCCCTTCCTCTTCCCCTCAGAAGGACAGATAGGAGATAAAACATACTAGTTAGACCAGGTAATTTAGCAGAAAAAATACACGAACTGTTAAGCACGGGAGCACTTTCTGGAGATAATTTTACTAATAGAGGAATTAGAAGAATGGAAGCTGACTTGTAGAGGATTACATAATAGATTAGGGTATCAAAAGAAAGTTTTCAGGCACATGAAGTCTAATAAAGAAGTAACAATTCCTGGCTAAAATAATTTAGGACAGCACTTGGTATGTGCTTTCAGTATCTGATTAGGCCCGTTGATGACTATACGTCTTCTGGGGCAGGTGTTCACTCTGCATGTAACTATGGATTTAAATGGTGAAATCAAGTTACTAGTTATACTCATCAAAGAGACAGATTTCAGTGAAAAGATTTAAACAAAATGAAACAGAGCAGTCATCAGAGGTTTGGTAAAGTAACATAAAATTCAATCTCTGCATTGGTGTATTTGGTTTCAGCAGAAGTGTAAATTTTGTGTACAGGTTCATCTTTTCTGTATGTCTGTGTTGAAAATCAAGTTGAGACATAAAGATAGAGTGCTACTTTTGAGAAAATATTGCACAGGATTAGGATATAATTTTCTTAGTCTTCCTAATGAAGTTCCTGAAGGTACTGTAGTTGAAAATTTCCTATCATTGTTACATCACAGATTTTACTTCTTTTTCACATAGAGCTTAATCACATATGAATATTCTTGCCAGAACATCAGTTTATTGCTCTTTAAGTTACTGTTTTATTAACAACAATTAAATCACACATGGTACAAGATGATATGATAAATTAGTATGTAATAGGTATAAAAGTTATTAAGCAATAATTAAAGCTGTTATAGTAACAATTAGTTAAAGAGATCCATTTTCATTTAATTTCCCGAAATATTTATTATTTTCGTCTAGTAAAACCAGTAAGTTATTTAGTTTCCTAATCCTTTTCTGGACAACAGGGCTGCTATAAGGGTAGTTTGCTATTGCCATGAAAATAAATGTATTTGTTGTTACTGTACAGCATGCTTTTCTAGCTTTTAGCCATGTACTGACCACTCCTGTCCTCTTTAACTTGGCAAACAAAGCACAAAATTGTAATGATAATAGGTTGATTTAAAAAGGTTTTCCCAACCTAAATAATTCTATGATTCTAAAATGAAAAGGCAACTGACAGCTGAAGTAGCTTCCTAAAATCATGTGTTGGGATAGAGCTACCTCCCAGTGATGAATGGAGAAGGCGAAGCTGCTAACAGGGTACTTAACGAGTGGAAAGTGTGACCCAGGTATGCAAGGTTCAGATCCATGCCTTCTACTCTGATCTACCTGTCCAGAACTCAAAGTCTGTCACTGACATTGAAAAATAGTGCAAAGTTTGTAGAATGAAGATTGCTAGAGCTCTGTGTCAGGCAGCAGATGCCATCTGAGTCTGGTGGACAAAACCAAGGGCACAGCAGGAAATTCTTACATTATGCATGGAGCACAAGAACATTACTTGCTGAAAAGTGTAAATGCATATTCCTAAGGAACAGACAGTACCATTTTTACAGTTGCTTGTGGTAGTACTACTCACATTTAAGGCTTTTTTAGTGTGCTACCATACTTGCTATTCTGTTCTACCTTGGGTATATAAAAGCACAAGCATCTGATAACTGTGGTAACTTTATGATAACCCTATTAAGCTTACCACAGTCTAAAAAAACCCAACCAACCAACCAACCAACCAACCAATCAAAAAACTATATTTCATAATGTAATATTTATCTGGGAGGTCTGCTGTACCAAATAAATCAGTGTATGCAGGGGTTGTCTCTTACATGCACGATGTTAGTGTGGTCCTCTCAGACTCTGAGGTATTTTGGGCTAGATACATACTGTTCTAATTATGCTTGCTTCTTTCTCCTAGACATTGCTTTCCAATGCACCTCAGAATAGAATCCTGATGTTGACTTTAGCCATTTCTGTGAGAGAACTGTGCCTTGATTTTTCATTTTAGTCAAGGAGAAATTAAAAAGAAAATTCTAAATATCATAGACACTTAAAAGTAAAAAATCAGTTTACTATTGTCAGCATTTAAAATTTGTAGTACTTATGCTGACCTCTCACACTCTTTTTGCTTTCCTTCTTCTTCCCCTGCCCCAAATGTGCAGAGATTTAAAATGAAAAACACAAGAGAGAACCTACATTTGGCTGTAGATTTTCAGTGATTTCATGATAGTCAAAGAATTTTTGTGTTTCAGCTGAGAAAAAGTCAATAGAGCATAGTTATTGAAGAGGTGTTTGCGAAAAGAATTTTTAAATGAGACCAAATAAGAGTAAAAAGGAAGTAGACTGTTAAAAATTGTAAGCTTTCTTTAACTAAAATTTAGCTTTGTCTCTTCCTATATACAAGGAATGATAGCACTCTCAGAAAATTTTTTTTTCTAAGCTACTCTCATGTGGAAACAAGTTCTACATTTGATTTAAGAATCAGGGATAAATTGTCATTTTAGGCCTATATGTTGGGTGTTTTACGTTGGTGAGGTAGTTTTTGTTTTTGTTTTTGTTGGTTTTTTTGGGGTTTGTTTGTTTGTTTGTTCAGGGGTTTGGGATTTTTGGTTTTTTTTGGTTGGTTGGTTGGTTGGTTGGTTGGTTGGTTTTTTGGTTTGTGGTTTTTTCCCCCTTGAGTTAGAACAGTGGAAAAAACGTTCCAAGCAAATACTTGTGGAATCGTAGAAGATCCTGAGTTAGAAGGGACTCACCAGGATCATCAAAGTCCAGCTCCTGGTCTGTACAGTACAGCCCCAAGAATCCCACCATATTTTTGTCACCATTATTCACAACATCCTAGCTGTAGTTTATAGTTCTCACTAAAGAAAATCCTCTGTAGAAACAAGTGCTCATAGTCTATCTTGACACTTATTTTGCCCTCTTGTGCTAATTAACATGAGCAGTTGGAGCCATTTCTACAAATGAGGAAGTACTAATTGCATTTTAGCCAATTAAACACAGGTAAGATGACACAAAACTTGCTTCAAGCTAGAGTTGTTCTTGTTTCTCTTTTCCTTACTCTTTGCAACTAGCAGAGAAGTTTTTATGCCTGGCCATCCCTCAGTCCTGGTTATGCTGACAGCCCATGGAGGAATAGCTCTTCCAGAAGAGATGTAGGCAGAAGGAAGGTCTCAAACACATCTCTGTGTCCATGCTTCCCATTCTGTTTGGTTTCACTGGACTCTTCCTATTTCACATTTCATCAATAACTGCAACTAAAATATTTATGGCAATGGCATATAAAACAAAGCACCCATGCAGATGTAGGAGGTGAGTAGGCAGCAAAACACGTTCTCTACATAAACTGACTTTTTGTCATCTGGGAATCTTGGGGATAGCAAATTCCCATCCTAGTGTTACTTTTTACTCTAGAAAGTTTAAAAAAAAAAGCTTTTCTCTCAAAAGGACATTAAGCCACACTGCTTTTATACAGTATGAAAAGTGCAGACCAAATCACATCAATAGTGAAAGATTTACTCCCCACCTCTTTGGTTTCCTCATTTCTTTTCCCCAAATTCAAGAGGTGTTGAAGGAAAATGGTTGTTACTTCAGTAACCTCTTTTTAAAACAACTGAAGAATAGTTTTTTTTATGTTGGGGAAACTAAAACAAGTAACAAGTCTCAAACATATTTTTTTCATTTTAAAGTGTGATATGTCTGTAAAGGCCTTTTTATTGTTCTGATGGTACTGGGTCATGCTGAGCTTTTAAAAGTCTTGTAGTTATGGTCTGTTAGCTGGAGCTTCAAGTACAATTAGAAACAAATAAACACTTACTAAATGTACGAATTATCGCTAATAGGACTCATCTGAAATCCCAGACCACGGGAATGTGAACTGAGACTGTTGTATGGGTCACCATAACCTTGCTGCAGGCATCTCAGATACCACTAGCATCTAGGTTAATTACTCCTTTGACATCTGGCAATGTTATAGGTAATAAATGATAAAGCTGAATTAACAATCAAAAAATAGGTTTTTATTTCGCAACTGAGATACGGTCTCTGATAGCCACAATCATCAAAGAGGCAGTGTTGATCCCGGGATCAGCACTGGTCCAATCTTTACCGCATCGGATCCTGGATCCCCTCTGTTCACAAATGCTGCCTCCGTTATACCAAACCCAACGGTTTGGTATAAACCAAGTTGGTGGTTTTTTTGTGGTTTTTTTTTTTTTTGTTTTTTTTTGTTTTTTTTTTGCCTGGGGCAGAGGTTCTCCTATTCTTTTCTTCGCTTCACATATTCGTGTGATCTCCTTTCCTCTGTGCTGGGCTGGGTAAAGCGGTTTCTGGGAAGTGATGAATGCCGATGTCGAGTTACAGGGAACCTGGCATTGGAATGCACGTTCTTGACAACTTTGGAGTTCTTGATCCTAGATAATTATCAAGGATTCATCGATTGGGTGTTTCCTGAACTGTCCTGGGAAAGGGCCCATCTCCGCTGGAGCTACGTCTTTTAGTTTGCTAATTAGGTCTTTCTCTCCGCTGCCATCTGTGGCTTCGTAATTTTGTGAAGCAATCTTTTCCCCGGCTGCTGCTTGTGAGTTAAGACTTAACAAATTTTTCATTCACAGGCACAGCTTATTTCACATATATTTCACATAAGCACGAATTATTCCATAACATATATTACAGTCAGTAATGACAAATAAAATTTTCGAAATACTGATACCTAATATTCCGAACAGCTGTGTCAATTATTACAATAGGGCTGGAATCTCTCTCCTGGTGACTGCCATGGATTCTGGTTCAGCTGTGTCCTGATGGGTCTGTGGAGGTGCTGGCCTAGAAGACGCCTTCTCCTGCTGCTCCGTGCACAAAGAGCTTTGCAGGCTCTTGTGTGGCACAGGCTGGGGTGTAGCGCAGCAGCAGGGGCTGCAAGAAGTCACTTCGCAGTTACACTGGCACTGAAACCTGAGTGCTGTGTAAAACAGAGCAGAACTGCTGAGATCTGCTTCTACGTGGGAAAAAAAGGAGTGGTGTAGCCTGGCTGCCTTTGTTTTGCTGGAGCCATTGTTTACAAGTGTGATAAATGTTATGGATTAATTCATACTCCTATAAATATAGAAATGATTGTGAAATAACTCATGTTCATAAACAAGTTGTGCATGTTTTGCAGAACAACAATTTGTGCATGTTTTTAGAGATGAAAAATCTCTAAAAGTTTAGGCCCACAAGCAGCTGGGGAGGATTGCTTCACAGAATTATGAAACTGTGGATGGCAGCAAAGGGGAAACCTGATTTACGAACTAAAAGACGTGGCTCCAGAGGAGATGAACCCCTTCCTGGGACTGATTGAGGAACACCCGGGTGATGGTCGGCTGACAAGTGCCCACGATCTAGATAACCAGGGTCGTCAGCCCCTTGCATCTGAATACCAGGTTCCTGCTTGGCATCTGATCTCATCACTTCCCAGAAACGGCTTTGTCCAGTCCAGCAAGGAGAAAAGGAGACCTCATGAATACATGGAGCAAGAAAGGAATAGGAGAACCTCTGCCCCAGGTGGAAAAAAACTGTATAAAAAACAACCCAATGAAGGCAGCATTCGTGAACAGAGGGGGTTCTGATGCGATAGAGGTCAGACCACAGTTCACCCAGTGCCTATCCCAGGCTCAGCATTTTCTCTTTAATTGTGGCTATCCAAATTGTATCTTGATTACGAAATAAAATCTCAAATTTTTGATTAATAATTTGGCTGAATCACTGATCTACCTATAACACAAGCGTGAGGTGATCTTACAGCCAAAGCTGTTCAACGTGGACCTGTGTTTTTGTGCATGTTGATAATTCAGGTTTTGTTGAGGGAACTCAGGAGGACGAACTTCTCCCTCTGGTGGGTCTTGGGCCCACAGTATTCCCATGCCCAGCTGATGCAGCAGCAGTTTCAGCTCCACACTCTCAGGCACTTGATGGTCATGTGGGGCTGTTTCATAAAGAAGGCTTTGTGACTCCAGTGAAGGGGAACACCCCTTCAGTGTGGGGGACGGGTCAGCGTGGGGGAGGGGCACAG
>WBNO01031303.1:0-20243 GCA_013400575.1 Peucedramus taeniatus
TATTTATAACTGATTTTTTAAAACAGGTTTTCACAGTGGGTTTTTGGGGTTTTTTTTCCCTGTTGATCAAGACAGTCTGGAAGATTTGGAGACCTACTTCTTGCTCAGAGAATGAACAAGCCTTAGGACTTCTCCTGTCATTCTTTTCTTATTTAATGTGAGGGAAAACCATAAGTCATTCTGGTTTCTATAAATCGTTATTTCTATAATGAGGTATTATTGTACCTTCTTTATCAACTGCAGGATGAATATATCTCATTCTCAGTTCAGTTATAGCAGAATCATGCCTTGTAGTCCTATATAACAGGGATGATCTCAACAAAAACAGGAACCCATGAAATTGCTCCATAGAAATCTTTGCTGTAACACTATGAGTTATTCTGATATGCTTTTGAACCCAATCTTTATACTCCCTTGCAACCTCCCTCTTTTTGCTACTCCATACAGATCATTTTCTATTAAAAGCACTTCCCAGTTATAATGTTCCTCAACTTAAAACATTTTGGACCCAAACAGCTCCCAGAGCATATTAACAACTGGCTTTATTGTACAAATGAACTACTCATAGCTACTTTCTCTTGGAGTATAGCCATAGTCAAAGGAAAATGCTTCCTCTGCTTAACACTGCACTGCTATCTTAAGCAAACCTTCAAAACTGGTTGCTTACAGTAGGCACAGCTCTGAGGAAGAGGTGAGGGTAAACATCCCAGAAATAGTCCCACTAGGCAATGAGCTCATCGGTGCATTTTCATGTCACAATTTCTGAATAGGGAAGTATTTTATAATGGTGTCTTCTGAGGACACATTCATTCTCCTTTTACTCACCCATGCACTGCCTGGGTAGCAACCAAATCTCCCAAGAGACAATGAGGGGCATGGCGTGGCTGCACAGCTTCTTTGCACTGCAGAGCCCTGATTACTATGAGGTTATCATAGTAAGGTAGGCTGGATTCATGGGTGCAAGTAAGCATGTCCCTACAAATACCCTCACCCTATATAAAGTCTGTAGAAGATATTTCAGCAAGAAGATGGAGGCAATCACTGGGGAGAGAATTTTTAATTTTCTTTCATGCCAACTTCATTCCCTTAGCGCCAAGTGTGAGGTTTCTGAATTGACCCTGAATTTTCTGTAGCAATCTGCCCACGTTTGGGACTGAAGAAGGTCTAGGCAGAAGCTCCCAGTGCAGAACTGCAGTCAGGTAGGTCTGGCTTTTTGGGAGTAGTACAATGATGTGAATTGTTGTCATGGCATTTCTTTCAACTCAGAGCATATATGAACCATATATAGAGACTAAAGTCCTCTGTTTTTATTCTTCACTGAACTAACCACAAAAACCCAAACCCTGCCCAGAGGGTTGATGCAGATTCAGAAGCAAGAATTGCAAGCTGCATCTCTAAGGATCATAAATTAGGTTTTCTCTGGAAGAAAGATTCAATTAGGCTTCTACTTGAGAAAAATACTGTAATATAAGCTTTATTTTGTGCAGGACTCCTTATTAAACAGGAGGCAAATCACCACATATTACTTCTAAGGAGACTGCCTGCAAAGTCAGATAGTTTTCAGTTTGCTGAAGTTCAGGAGGTTTTAATTGTATGTTCCTGTTCTACTGAAAAAGTGGGTTTTTTTTGCAGNTGCAGTAAATAGGAACTGGTTAAAGAAGACTTTAGGTTTACTCAAATACATGATCTTATACCACTATTATTTAACAGTTTTTGTGAAGTAGAAATTAAGAAACTCCTACAGCCATAGGTCCAGATTTAACTGACATGGTCTCTCGAGACTGCAGTAGAGATTCGATGCAAAGATCTCAAAGCACTGCCTCAGCAAAACAGTTTTCATTGCAAAAATTACAAATAAGATCCTTCAAGGAGGAATGACTGGTCACACTTCTGTACCAAAGGAAGGATAACAGCTTGCATGCAGATAGAGAAGTAGGAAGCAAGTCTGTTCTTTAAGCAATTTCAGAAGGGAGAAACCTCATTTTCCTATGAAGATCATTACAGCAGTAGCTGAAAGTGAGCTGCTGTCTGACATGAAGTGTTGATGAACAAAGAAGTAAAAGTTTAAAAGTGGAACATGTTACGCATAATTAAATATGGATCCTTTCTAATCAATAGTGAGTGTATAATTACATTTCTCAAGGTTATTTAGGCAGGATGTTGTGAGGAGACAGAGTGAACAGAGTCAAGTAGGTAAACTAGAGAATCAAAAATATGCTTTGCAGCTCTACTGAGGTTGTTTGTAGTCAGTCTTTTTATACTTGAATGGTTCACACTGAAATTTTTGCCAGTAGTCTCATTAAGGAGACATGAAGCAACGTTAAGGAGGCCTCCAAGAATAGACAAATCCACTTACACAATGCTGCAATACCACTCCAGCAGTATTGTCTGTATCTTATTCCAGGGTATTTCTGCATTTCTGCACTTGGAATAGCAGCAAACAGAATCAGATCAAATTCTTTCAAAGAGGTTTTGAAACAAAATTCTTTGAACAGGTTGATAAACCTATCTCTAAAATGGTAACATGAGAAACCTTCAACGTTTCATACTAAAATGATAATTTCCCTGATGGACAGTCCTGTTGCAAGCCTACATCTGAGCCACTAGACATGATTACAACACAAAGTAATATTTAGAAATACTTTAAAGAAAATGACTTAGCAGTGTGATAATTTGAAGATGTCAGGTATGTTCATCAGTACCATTCTGCCCATTGGACAGAAATACCAGGCAGAGCAATTGAGCATTTTTTACTAACTTCGAAGTTAAAAAAATCAACACCTGAAAAACTCTCCTCCCACAAATTACTTCTATTTAAAAGAGAATTCATGTGAAGCAGCTTTGAAACTTTCAATTTCATAATCTTTTCCCCAGCCATTTGGATCCTATTAATTTGAAAAGAGGTCTACATCCTTATGCCACCTCTGAAGGAAAATGGCTCACAGGCTCTGTGCAGCACCCTGAGCATGCACAGACTTCCCATGCAGGCCTGGATCGATTTTAAGCAGGTTTTTTTTTCATGAAAACTAGATCATCTTTGTATCCATACAGATACCCATACTGGGTATCTAATTATACTTGACAGTAACCCCAAATGCACAAAATGTATGTCATATATATGTAGAATACCTATACTGAACTTATGTAAGAGAATAAGAGAAAAATACCATCAAATGCAATGAACTTCAGATGAAGATTTCACTTCTATGCCACTGCAACAGCATGGCCTGAGCAAACTCTTTTACTTTTTCCCTTATAAAAAACCATTACTTGTGCGTTTTGTGTAGCATTTTGGGATTTCCTGATGAGAGAGCTTTAATCTGTAGACACTGAAGGTTGCTGCAGATTTCCATTAGATTTTTATCTAAAAGGATTTAAACCACCAGGATGCCAAATAGTAAATATTTTCTCCCACAAAAAAATTTTATTTACCTAACCCATAACAGTGTTTTCAGCATGATTGCTAAAGTAAATGAAAATCACTTAGAAACCAGATTGCTTCAGTTACAATCCTTTTGACTTTTCTCTTTTAAAAAATTGCTATAAATTTTTATAACTGTTTTTTTTAGTACCACACCTTCATATTAGCACTAGAATTGTATTTTTCTATCATATTTTTTCCAAACTCTACTGTTCATGAATCCTGATAAGGCTGGATAGGCAATAACTGGCCTAAAAGCAGAAAAAATACAGGCATAACTGTACCCATAAATGCATTAAATTTGAAAAAGCACAGACTTTGCTATAAACTGCTAAGGCTTTCCCTTGCATGCATATTCTCTCCCCATCAGACATGGCTTTACTGGGTGAAGTACAAACACTCCATACCAAGAATGCTGGAGTTGGGTATTCCTCAGCTGGCAGCTGCTTATGTACTGATGCAAAAAAATAAATGCAAGCAAAGAGAGCTGTGTGTATCTCAGTGTAAACAGTTTCTTGGCCCATATTCCTTTGAGAAGGTGTTTAGGAACAATAAATCAGAAGCTATGCTTTTGAGGTAGAGGAAAATACCTCATAAATATGAACAGGACATCTCTTTATTTAATTTCCCCTACAAAACAGATAGAGAGTTTGATTCAAAAGTGATTAATAAAATTTCCAAAATTAGATTCTGTCACTCTTAATCTAAGCATATATAAGGGAGTGCAAATGGATATAAATTTGATATTACAGAGATGAAAATAGTATTTGCTTAAACAGACTGCCAGGACTCTGACCACTGAGTTAGATCTGAATGCCCAAGTCAAATCTGGGCTCATGGTCTGTGAGCAAGACTCCTTCCAAGCCCATGAAGGACAGGAAGGACAAGAGCCAATGGATTTCACTCATTAGTTCAGCAAGAGACCTCAGTGCAGAGTTTTGTTAAGCAATTTTTCAGCCAAGCTGGGATGACTGTTCAAAGCTCTCGGCTTGTTTCTTGGTGCGGTTTAATTTCTGTATAGCTGAACATTCCCCTTCACCCGCCTACCAAGGCCAGGGCTGCTTTTTGCTGTAAAATCTGGGCATGTTAACAACAATAAAGGCAAACTCATTTCTCACAGTTCTTACCTTATCTCTAAGCTATGTCTTGTCATGAATTCTCACAGGAGAAACATACCAGATCCTAGATGCTGGAAAAGAGAAGGAAAAGTTCTTACCAAGATTGTTCTAAAAAGCACTTGAAAGTTTTAAATGCTGCTGCAGATGCTATTCTCTTCCTGAACAGAGCCTTAAAAAACCTTTTCTTTATTTTTCAGAGTTTCAAATTAGACAACCAAGTGCGTTGCAATTGCTTCTGAGCTGCTTGTAAGTGCATAGTAATAGCAAGGCCAGTCTTCCAATACTGCCTGGCTGATGAAAGTGAGCATCACTCTCATTTGCCCTCATTCAGGGGAAGTCTTAATGGGAAGTGGAGTTTGAAAGAAATTGGCACTTTGAGAAAAATGGCAATGTGGGGAAAAGCACTTTTGTTAATAATAATTGGAGGACACACTGCAACATCTTTTCCAATTTTCTGAAAGTCTGTGGACAATCCAGAGCCCCATTTACCCCCATCTTCTACCAGAATAATTCCACTGACTGTATGGTAATGATCCCTACTTTACACCAGTGTTAGCAAGAACAGGGTTACACTCCTGAGCTGAAGTCTCTAGTTAAGGTACAAATATCTAAAATCCAGAGAGAACAGGTGTCTAATTCAATGCCCACATTATGCCTAGAGGTCAAGGTTCTGACAATGAGGACAAAAACTAAAAAGACAAAAGAAATGTTAGTTTGACTCAGTGTCTCACTGTAAAATACCAGAAGCATAATGATATAATGTTAACTTCAGCAAAGAATACAGAAGGTGACAAGGTTATTTCTTTTTATAAGCTATCTTCTGTGACAAAACTACTGTTCTGCAGTGCAGCCTACTTCATCCTCATACAAATGCAGAACAAAGAGAGCAAAACCAGAGCTTTTTTCTCCCATCTTCTTCCACAGCATTACACAGAGGTAGATTTCAGCCAAACTATGGGTTATTTGGACACATTTTATGCAGCAATTTCTTAAGTACATTATTTGACAAAATTATTTGCAGGCACATAGTTGAACAGTAAAATCTCTTCATTCCTAGACTGTGTCATCCCTCAACTAGGGAAAGGTGAAATTTTTGGCAGTTCAGCTGTGCCCCTACCTTCCTTGCCGTTTGCCCATATTGATTATGCAGTTCTGATGTGTTTTAAACTTATGAGCTAATAACTAAATATTGAAGAATATTCTTAACTTAGATACAAGTCTTAAGGATGAGTGATGGATACTTAATACCAGCCTTTAATTAGTTTTCAGAGATTTGTAACCTCAGGTGCCTGAATCCTCAAGCCATCATTTTGTTGTTTGTTCCTCCCTGTAACTGAGTTTGGGTGAGGAACAGTCATATTATTGCCATAAATTACACTTGCTTTTCCAAAGAGAAAATGAGAACTGAGGACCAGAGGTGGCCAGCTGAGAACCAGTTTAAGAGAACTCAGCCCCTGCAATGCTTTGTGCTCTTTATTCTAATCTTCTATTCTAATTGCCATTGCCATTCCCTCAGTCCTACTGATTCAACTGTTCTTGTGTCCACACCATTAACAAAACACATGAAAGAAACCATTAAAAAATAATAAAAAAGTAAAAGCTGTGGTGGAGCAGCTGTTCTGCCGGTGTAAGTGAAAGAACTGAAGCCTGTCATGGAAGGGAAAAGGAAAGAACAAGTGCAAGAAACCAAGCCAGGCTGGGAGCACTAATGGAATAGCCAAGATGTACAGCTAAACAGGTCTGTGATGGCAACAATTTGGCTCTTCTTATTTCAGAAATATGTTTTTAAGTACTGATACTTCTTATACATATATAGTATGAGACCTATCCACAGGTAATCTTGCCTCCATTAAAAAAAACAAAAAACAACAAACATTCTAGTGATCAATCTCTGCAAAAAATAGTTGTGAACCATGAAGACCTAGACTTGAGTAATTATATCTGTAGCCAGTGCTTCTAACTAAACATGATTTACACCCATTCTTTGTATTAGTACAAAGAGTACTGCTGGAGAGAGACGAAAGGATGAATTCACACATTATTTCTGTTCCAAACACCATATTTTAAAAATATGTTGCAGCACATTTATCAAGAAGTAAAGAAAGTGAGTTTGTACAAGAGCCTGCTTCAGCAGCTCTGAAGGTGTTATCCTTGCCAGAGAAATAAACATTTGACTTTCTAGGACTTCTTTTATCTCACAGCTTCATAATAAAGCTAGGCTTGGAGATATTCATAATGGTTAGGAAAAGTAGTGTATGGTAAAGCAGCTTTTCACAAGGTGTTTATTTTAACTCTTCAAACCTCTTCATCAGATGTTGTGATTTCCTTCACTGATTGTTTAACTAACTGAACTTAGAGAGTCCATCAATAACAACAACAAAGCTTACAAGTAATTTCATTTTGGACATGTGTTCTCAGGATTGGATGTTCTTCTTGCAAAACTGATCAGCTAGAAGATATGCTTCTTTTACTGTCCAAAGCCAAACCCACTACAGAATTAAATATGCAGGCAAAACATTTCTCCCCAGTTTTAATACTTGGCATTAATTTAGTTTATTTGGTTGGATATCTTCTCTGTAATTAGTCTGCTGAATAATATTAAGTCAACTTCTATGCAATATTTTGTATTCAGAAATGTTAATTCGGCCACTGAAAGAATAATGTGGTTTTAGTGGAAAAAGTTACTTCTCTCTGTTCACTGAGAAAAATACATTGGAAGTTACAAATTTCAATATCTGTTCATAAAGTTGTTAAGCAATGTGTTAGGGATTGTGACATGGAGAAGATGAGAAATACACTTTATGTTCATTCCTGTGATTTTGTCCATGTATCTCCTTTTGATTTGTAGCATCATACCTGCATCTTGTTTCAGATGGAAGGAAACAATCCAACCTTGATAGCACGGCAAGAAAATCAGCCCATTTTTTTCTGTGGACTGCTGGGAATTTCAGGTATGGAATGTACTTAGTAATTTTTGCTCATTCTTGTTTCATGTTTTAGGAATTTTGCAGTTTTCTCATGATTCATGTTCTTAAAATGACGGAGGGAAGATAACAGAACTTCTTAACATTAGGAGCCTCGTCCTTGGGAGTGTGACACAGTGATAACAAAAGAAATTATTATTAGGAAAACATACGCAGTCAAATACAAAACATATCACAAATTTCTTGGAAGCTGTTAGTTTCTCATTCTTGTTGTTTTGCTAAAGGTACTTGAAGAAAAATTCCAATTAAGTAATGACTACTAGTGTCTGTAGGCTCTTAAAGATGAAAACGATAACAGGAGTGGGTTGAATATTTGACCTTCTGCCAATTACAGCAGCTAATAAACAAATCCAATTGAAACGTATGGGAACTATGGATTTTACTAAGTTTTCTAAGGACTTCTTTGCATTCAACCAATTTCAGCTGGGAAGAGCTCAATAATCTGATAACATTAGCAGTACAACGTGCTCTTAATAACAAATAAATGTTATGGCTGAAAATTTTCCATATGGATATAAGCAGGCCTCTAGGCTCTAGGTGGCCCTATTCATATTGTTTCAATCCTTGCTTTTGCACCTGATCCATTGCATAGATTAAAAAAAAAATGAATATAATTTCCTAGAGAAACTGAATTACTGCTCTGCCTTTTTTTTTGTTCCTTACATTCTGGTATTCAGTAACATGCTCATAGATTTTCATAGGCATGATATGATTGTTTTGCCAATCTCACTTTGAATTCCTATAGCTGGTCACACACAGGCTCCTTCATAGCTTTGTCTTCATGTCATTGCACTGCAATCTTGGCTGATGCAGTCCTTAAAAAGCAGCCTACTCATATTTTCCAGTAAAAATTATTTTGTGAGAGTCAAAATAATTTGCCAGAAGCCTTACTGTTCTTGCAACATTTAGTCTTGAATGTGTCCAAATTTATAACAATCATTTGTGTGCTTTTGTGCTCTCCTTGGTGTGAGGCACTGTAATGTTTTTATTGTATTCTGATACCTGGCACTATGTTAAAATAACAGACAGCTCAAAGGACATGGGGAATAAAACCAAATGCACCGGGGAGAATGAACATATAAGAGATCAAATTCTACCAATTTACTACACATCAATATTCTCTACAGGACCTGAGTTAATCTTTGTGTATGTGTGTCTGTGTGTGTCTGTGTGTTTGTTTTTCTTTAAACTCAAATTACATTTATGCTATGTGTGAGCTGTTTCTCAAGAGTGAACAGTGAATAACATCCTACAGTTCTACCCTAAAACATCAAAGCTCCCTGTACAGTAAGCACAGAAAGGATCCACTTCCATTATAACAGGAATAAAGATAGCTTTCCCTTTCTCTCAGACTCTGAAATCAAAATCACAATCATGACAGCTTTCTGCAGCACTGAGCTTAAACCTAAAGTGGGATTATTTAAAAGATGTTTTACTGCTTTCCTGCTGTACAGAAATAATAGGCAGGTTGTGGCTGTTTCAGAAGACTATCACTTTGGGGGCCTTCTGCAGCACACTTACAGCAAGTGACCAGTCCCTCCAGAGGTGACACCCAAAATACCAGAATGGTATTTTTAACAGTGAAAGTTGGTATTTTAACAAATATATTTCTCTCATTGAAAATACATAGCCTGTGGTCAGTGTAGAGTAAAAGTTATGGTGAGTGACTGTGGTGTTAATAGACTGGATGACAGGTTGGCTGCTATTCCCAGTGAGTGATCTACGTCTGTCAGCTCACCCTTCTCCCCCAATAACAGAGTGCTGGCTCTTTATCACCTCTCTTGTGGTTGACCCAGAGGAGTTTAGGTTTAGCTGTTTCTCCCTTTAGAAAGGGAAATGTGAGCACAAGGTTAGGAACAGCCCTTGACATTTGCTTGATCAGACCACAAATCCTTTACCAGAAAATCTGATGCAGCAAATCTTTGAGGATCATTTTGGAAGCTCTGTCTTTGAAGAGAGTCTGCTTTATCACAGAAGTCCCTCGTCACTGTGTATGAAACACAAGGTGAAAGTATTAGGCATCAGTGCTATCTTCAGCCAGAGACACAATAGATAACTTGGGAGATTTTGCAGGGACAATTGGATTACCATGTTCCCGTGCTGCCTTCTATTGTTCTACCAATATTGTTGTACTTTTTACAATATTGTAGTAAATTTTAAAAAAAATTATTTAGAAGAATTTTACATACTTGATGAATAGCTTGTGGGTCTGAGAGTATCAGTGTGAGCTATTCTGGTAAAGCACACTACCTTTCTCAAGAAAATTTGCCTTTTTTATCATTGGGCATGTGGCTATGCCTTTGTCTATGTAGTTCATCTTCCCTTCCTGCAGAGGTATATCCAACATTGAAGGGTGGGACCTGGCTCTGAAACAGTATCTAGTATAATAAGTGACATGGCAGGATAAACATGTTCCCTCTTAGACAAACTGTGCTTTGCATTTTGGGCAGTAGTTAGCTTCAGCAAAATTGGAAAGGATCAAAAAGAGTGGGAAAGGTGGTAGGACACAAAACTGCAAGATCAAAGCCTCTGTCTAAGGCCCTTTGATTTTACTGTGTTAATTCCCAAGCCTTTGAAATCTTTTTGACAAGTATTCACTCAAGAAATTTCTAGAAGCTGTTATGTAAGACTTAGGAGAACCTGAAGGATAAGCCTGTGAAGATAACAATAAATAAAATAAAAGCACAATGGTTACTGTGGTGGTAGATCAATGTAATGAAGTATAGCTTAATTTGTGATAATTAGGTGACCAAGATAAACACTGTAACATGATAAAGAGAAAATACATTACTCATAAAGGACAATTAACAGTAAACATAAATCCCAAACCACCATTTGGTAGAAATCACATTATATTTATAGCTATGGTGGCATTCTAAGGTACATATGACTTCTTTTTCCAGAACTTTACCTGTGTCTGGATACAAATGACAAACTGAGTACTAAAGATTTGTTTGTTTAAAATATGTGGAATACATTTATTCATGTCTTACTGTTTTGCTGTGTTGGTTCTCATTGCCATAATGATCTCCTTTGCATGTACTACCAGTACTACTCCTCATATTGTCTCTCCTCACTTTCTGCTATTACTGGCTTTCTCCACAGCCTCTCCATCTTGCCACTCCTTTCTTTTATTGCTTCCTTATGCACACATGCTAACACCCTGCCCCACTCACCACTTCCCTGCTTTTATCCATTTGCCCTCATTGACAGACTGACATTTGTGCCATTTTTTCCAAAAATTCTGGACTTTTTTTTGCCCCTGTTTTAAGTGGAAAGTATGATCCCGTGGTTAAGACACTAGGTTGATATTGTAGGGTTCAGTTTGTGTTTGCTGGCCTCCTGCCCAGTTAATGTAACATGGTTTTAGTGTAATTGAGAACAAGGAATGCTATGTATGTAGAACTTTTAGCAAATCACTTAAACAAAGTGCTTGGATGTCTGAAAGCTTTCTCTAAGGTATTCATTGCTCTGCAATTCCAGTGGGAGTTAGGGGCATGCAACACTATGTAGGACACATTCATCATGTTGAAAGATTTGGCTTAGTTCACCACCTGCAAAAGGGGCTAATTCTTAGCTCACATGAGGCTTATGATGATGAAAACATTCTATTAATGTTCATTATGTGTTCCTTTGCTACAGTAATGAGTGCCAAGAAATAATTCTCTCAGTAAGATGAATGCCGGCTAAAATAATTCTGTTCTAAGAGGTTAAATTCAATGCAAGGTCACAAGTCACCTTTCTACAACACCCTTTGTCTTTAATATGTTCCTAACATGGAGTAACTCTTTGGAGGACAAGTTTAACATTAAAGTCCTCCCCTGTAGGAGGAACACATATCAAAGACCTTCAGCAGAGATGTGTGCTCCTGTGCCCATGGTCACAGTTCCCAGCTAGGCACTGTGCTCTTATGTCTTTTGGTAGTTAGATTTCACATTACAAGTGTCTCCAAGGCAACAGCAAGGCTACTTCCATCGATATCATGTTGAGTTTAGAACTACAGATTCCAATTCATGCTATGTAAATTATCTTTGGATTAAAATACACTATTTTTATTATGAAAAATAGTAATAAATAGAAATAGAAATACTTTTTCTCCTAATCCCACAATTGCAGCCATCTTATTTTTGTTCCCCTTTCTCAGTTATTTTTTGAGTATCCTCTTCCTTTCCTAGTTCTCTCCTATCATTTGGCTCCCAGCAATTATTCTATATAATGGCCATTTCATATTATTAATCTTTTACTTTCACTAACATTTTTAACAGTAACTTAGCTGATGCAGTCTTTCTCCCTCAGAGTAGTTTTTCATGAGTTTGTTTTAAACTCACTGTGTTTTGTAATTTCCTTACCTATGCACAGATCATAACTTTTATTTTATAAGATTTTTGGTTCTCCATTTTGAATGCTTGAAATGGAGTTCATGCCCATTTATGTTTTGCTGCATGTGTCTGAATACCTTGCAGATGTGACATGCTGTTTTTACAGATTTAGGGTGCACCTTTCAAGGGTATTCAGAAGACTGAGTGGCAAAACTGTAAAACTCCTTTCTTTTTGGCAAACTGGTCACATGAAATATACTGAAATATAATTATATTGTTATTTTCCTTTTCTCAAGTGGCAGAACAAAGAACTGGAGGACTTCAGAACAGCCTTATCTTGAACTCATTCTTTGAGAACTAAGTGATTTTCCTTCAACAGATTGGTGCACAGACTTCTGCTCCAGTCAGGAGGATCTGGAGAGCTCACCTATTGTAAGAAAGAGGAGGTGACAGAAGTCATGAGGAACAGCGTTGCCACGGGCCGTAGGCAGAACTATCTCTGTAAATGCAGCTCCACAGGACCTGCCTTTCAGAGCCTACAAATAATCATAATATCACCTGTAGGGAGTCGGGATGCTCGTATCACACTCATCTGGAAAAGGAAAAGGCTAGGATAAGACCAACAGATGGATCATCATTCCCTGAGAACAGGGACATCAAGGCCTGGAGACTTATACCAAAGCTCTTCCATTTTGTTACTGGCTTTTATTTTTGAAGCTGTCACAGCCAGATTCTTCATACACAGATCCTAATGCTGCCATTGGAGAGCCTGGCTCCCAGTCAAAGAAGGGAGAAGCTACAGAGACCCAACTTGAGGCAGATTTTGTACCTAAAGTGTCTTTGCTCTTCTATTTTATTTTGTCTCTCAAGAATACACAGCCCTTTCAATATTTTCTTGCTCAGTGCAACTTGGTGCTTCATATTCATTTCAGGAACCTCTACTTTTTGAATTATGGAAGTGTCGAAGTTCAGAGCAGAAGAAACCCAGAGCAGCTCCAGCAGTGGTTCTGGCCCAGCAATCACTGCAAAACTCAGTCAGTGCTCCTGTCACAGCCAGTGTGCATCTCACAGCCAGGTGCAGTTACCTGAGCAGGTGCAGGGCTGTGCCTGCAGGGCCTGCAGGCTGTGTTGTGTTGCACACACTGCCTTGGCTGCAGGAGAAACTCAGGCAGCTCCTTGTGATAAAGGAGCCCACAGGCAGCTCCTGCTTGGTACCACAGGTGTGGCCTTGCCTTTATCTAGAACTGCAGCAATAAGATCTTGTGTGAATCTCCTTCCTGTTCAGCAGTAGAAATTATGGACAGAGTTGTTTTCTTGTAAGAAAATTCTACAGTAGCTCGAATGACCAAAATAAGAGAACCTCTTCCATAGACAGAATCTGCCTGGTGCATGGATCATGGGTTATTATGATGCAATAACAACTGGGGTTCCCAACATATAAAAGAATAACTAAATTACCTATGCTATTCCCTTCTTTTAGTCTTAGTTCTAATAATTAGAATTTTAAATGATAACTTGCAGGGACTGAGAAACTTTCTGGGGTCATTATGGACCAGAAACTCCTTGTACAATGCAGGTCCTTCTTTTACACATATTGGAGGGTGAATTCACATCTCACGGAGTTCTTTGTTCCCCAGATAATGACTATGATTTAGCTTTTTGTATCAGCAAAACAAGACATGGCATCTACAGTTTGATCTAGCACAAAACCCAGTGATGTGAGTTCTAACTGACATTATATTTATAGACAATGGAACATAAATAGAATGCTGTCCTCTGATATTCTGGCTTGGAGGCATTACAGCACAATAGGTTACACCATGTTTGTAACTCAGCTGCTCAAAGGCTGAGGATCAGTAAAGTGCTGTTCCTTTGGAATTGCATTTCCCGGCAGGCTTTAAGCAGCAGAAGTTTCTACAGTCTCCAGTGTCCTTGGCTATGCACATACTGCTCAACACTTTGGCTCAAGTTCTTCTTGCATTATCTTGGCATAATACAGAGCTTTCAGGAATCCTAATCTTTTATTTGATCACTTTATCTTTTCAATTTCATCCCTTTCCTTCCTACCCTAATTCTTTATTTTTCATTAAAGCCAGTATGCAAAGATCAAGCTGGTAGAATATGTTCTGTAGCTGTCAATCAGTGGCCACAAAAAATACAAAATGTGAATAGCTAAATCAGCAGCCTTGCCTGCTGAAGTTATCTGCATGGCAGAGATGTCAGAGTATTGTTTCCAAGCCTGACTTTTACATGCAGGGAGTAGCAGAGCATGTCCTGGCCTCTTTTATCTTCCTCAGGAGAGCAGCCAAGTGGCATAATCAATTCTTCCAGGCTTTTGTCTTTCACCTGATGTTTACTTTGCTCACTGCCTAAGGCTCTACTGTTCTTTTGCCCCTCAAAATGTATTTACTTTTGGACTATATGAAAAATAACTGCAAGTTTTGCACAGTGTTATATATATATATATATTTATTTATATATATATATATACACACACAAATGGAATATATCAATAAAGAAGCAGGATATTCCTCCTTTTCTCTAATTACTACAGCAGCAAACCTCCCTTAGTTGTTGAGAAATAGTTAAGTAAACAAAAAACTACCACTAAAAAGTAGGAATAACTTCCTTTCTACAAGTTAAAGAGGGAATTTTAGTAATCCAGCCAGTTTTGATAAGTGTGTGGTATATGTTATTGCAGCTAACGGAGGTCAAATGTTAGAGATGTGACTCTTCTTGCAACTCCTGGTATTAAAGAAAAATAAAATCTATGGCTGAGAAAACCTGAAATGCATTTAAATAAATGCAAGGTGTTTTAGCTAGCACACAGTGAATTCATAAGGCAAAATTAAAGTTGGAAGGGAGACCAAGCTACATTTTATTTTGTTTTGTTTTGTCACTTATTTAAATTCATAAGGCTGAGGTACCATATCAGGATAATAGTGACAGTTATGATAAGAAAGTATTTCCTTTCATTCATGCCAGTTTTCTTTTAAATTCAGTGTCACAAATTCGGGTTAATAGTTTTACTATATTCCTCTAAAAGCAATACTTTTGCAAAATATATCTGCAGTATAATCTTCCAGAAAATAACAAGTATTGCTGGCAAAATAAAAGGTGGAGTTGGTAACTGACAAGTGATTAACGGAGTTTATCAGGTGGAGAAGATAAAATAGCAAAGGTAGTGAAACAGGTTTCTGGCTGTTATTATTGAAAGCCAGAATTATTTTTTTTTTTGTCTCAGGTCTGTATGTGCTCTGTGTTTTGTATATAGAACTCACTCCAAAGTGAGCTTCAAATGTAAGCCAGAATCAGAGTCACGTTTACCATGTAACAGAAAATACCTGTGTTTTATGCAGTCATAGAAGTGGCAGTTACTAAATGGAAATAAATAACAATATTTTAAGTTTATTTTTAAGATAAGAATCTTTAGAAGACATCTTATATTGATCACTTCCAAGGGACTGCTTATTTTGTTTTACTTTCATTGTATTAAAAGTCTTACTTAGACGTCTGCACAGGGGTCTTCAAGTGAAAGATAACCCTGTCTTATAAAGGAAGAATTTTAAAATACTTTCCCTGGAAAACTTTAGAAGAGTGCAAAAGTGAATTTGGC
Organism: Peucedramus taeniatus; assembly: GCA_013400575.1. Lineage (NCBI taxonomy): Eukaryota > Metazoa > Chordata > Aves > Passeriformes > Fringillidae > Peucedramus > Peucedramus taeniatus. The sequence goes on from WBNO01031303.1 coordinate 15,459, forward strand.
CTCATTTGCTCATTGATTGAAGTAAAAATTTGTTTTCAGGAGTAATTTTGGATAGACTTATTTCTGAGAAAGGGGAATGGGCACAGATAAACAGTCAAGATTAGAAATTGAGTGTATAATAAGAGAGGCTTGGAACAGCGGGAAGTACCACAACAATGCAGTGGTTTCACTGAACTTATGCTTATTTTAGAAATGCCCATATTTGGTCTTAACTTTGAATTTCCTCATTTTCAAGGGTGTTATGGATTTTTTTAATGCAGTCTGCAAATACAGATTTTTCTAATATGTAATTTCTTGGAATACTAACACTGTATACTACTATCACTGTAATGAAAGCTCTTCCATTGTCAGTTATGCCTATTGTCAACTATGAAAAGTTGTTGCAAGATAAAAAAATGTGATGGATATATGAATGATCACTCCAAGAATCTATTATTCATGGAGTTTAAAAAAAAATCTTCTTTTAAAACCAATAATCACACTAAATTCTTGAATGTTGCATGTCTAAAGCTGGAAAAAATATACATATGGATTCAGTATCTAAATATGAAATAAGATTCCCAATTCTTTTTGAACTTTTATAATGTTACTAAAGAATAAAAGTATTACTGTTCTAGACTGTAAGTGTCCAGGAAGGACCAGGTAACAGCAAACAAATCCACTCAAGAGAAATCAAAAGAAGGAAAGGAAAATAAAAAATATTGCCTTACCCTGGCAATTCCTCAAAGTTTGCAAGAATAATTTGAGCCTCCAGGCAGTTATGAGCAGCTGAATGTGTCAGGAATGCATGCACTTGTGCTGTCCATGTTACCACTGCTTTTTGCTGAAATTTAATACTGTGCATGCAAAATGGTGCTATTGGCTACTGTTGACACAAGCCACTCTACCTCTTAGAACATTATATTCAGGTATTTACCCAAAAAGAAAGCCAATGAGCTGTAAGTATTGCTACACCCATTCATCCACAATTGTTCTGACATGGTAAAATATAATCTCTAAAATATTAGACAAAAAAATCCTTATTTTACTTTTTTTTTTCTCATTTTAAGACGTGATAAAAAGCTGAAAACCTAGAAACCCCACACAGAAGATACAGATTCTGAAAACTCACTTCTGAGGGCTTCCACAATTGCCCTGTATCGCCATCATGACCAGGATGTTTTAGTTTCAACACACTCCATGGAATACCTCTAGTAGTCTCCACTCCATTGGAACTGCCCAGCAAGGGAGTATAGGCTATCCTGGTTTTGGCTTCACCAAGAAGCTGCCTGGTTATTTCTCAGGGTTTGGGGAAAACTAGGCTATCTGGACCAAGCTGAGACTGCTTAGAGACTTCAGCTGACAGGCACTGAAACTTCTTAATTTCTCCTGAGAAAGGGAATTCTGAAGAAAAAGGAAGCACAAAAAAAATAATCAAGATTTTCATAGCCTGTCATTGCACTTCTTTCAACAGACTAAATATTATAATACCAAAAGCTAAGATTTTTACCTTAAAAGGATATGTTATTTTTTTTTTTTTAATTTTAACTGAAATTCAAAACCAATTGAAAACACAGATAAAGAAGACAAATATTTATACCCTCTAGCTTTCCTCCTCTCACTGCAGACCCTGGACACAAGCACTATAGGTATCCAGAGCTGGGAGTTTATGAAGGGCTCTATGGCCACCAGAAAGGCATCACTGGCCATTTAGGGGCTGTGCAATCAGTGAACCAGCTCCTGACCAAAACCTCAGCCCAAGGTTGTTTTAGTGTTCTAAAGCAAAAGGAGAGCAATTCCACCACAGGAGAGGAAGCTAAGGCATCCAGCAGCACTGAATTAAGACTAAGACCTGGTGGCACTCTCTGCATCCTATCAGAAATTAACTTGTTCCTCATGCTTTCGAAATTCTCTCTGAGCCAGATGTTTTATCTTAGTCATAAAGTACGCAGGTCCTTTCCTATGAACTGTTACTCACTGCAGTAGCTCACTGAATAGGTTTCAGTAGCTCCCTTGTGCACTGAGCAAAGGCATTGTTATACATATTAATGTTTTTTAAAGGGCTTTTTAAAAGGAATTAAGAGATTGAACAATTGCTGTCTCAACAGCAGAGATGAAGGAGCTGTTCTATTTAAAGGTACAATATGAAGAAAAAAAGTATAACCTTTCCAGGAAAGCCCTGTGGCTACAAAAATCTTATTTTTAATTACAGCACACAATATTTTTCTGATAAAAATAAGACATTCTGGACTTACAACTGAGACAGTAGCTTAGTAAGTTTGCTCATTGTATCACCAAGCTTGAGTCCAATATGACAAGCCCACTAAGGCATGCCAGACTTTACACTCTAAGTCCTGGCACTTATCTCTTTGTCATCATCTTAAGGTTATCCAAATTTCCATTTTAGTTAATAAGATCATACTTGTTTTTCTTCTGATAAAATTTATTACAATGAAATGGAAGTGGCAACAAACCTACAAATAAAATAGAGGACAGCAGCTGTGCAGTTCTGGTTTCAAGTGCTCTGAAAAAAATGCACAAATAATCGACACCAGAGATGGCCCAGCAGGAAAGCACAAAATAATGGGTGTGAAAGAATACTCAAAAGAGGTGAAAAGAAAGTGAAATGACATTTGGGGTGAAAACTTTCAGCATAACCTTTATGATAAGCACTTCCATTCAAATAAAACTGAAAAATCTCATGGACACGTTGAATTCTGCCTTCAGGAAAAGACAAAAAATAATTTGGTGATGGAGACAGTTTCGCTATTATTTGTAATGTGACAAGAGTGGTACAAGAAGTAAATCTGTTAGAAAGATGAAATAGTTTGGTTTAGATACAGTAGAAGACTTTAAAATGATCCAAAGGTGGTTTAAATCTGTGTCTCATACAAAACTAATAGGATACTCACTGGCACATTTACAAATTTTATTCAGAAAGAAGAATCACAGTGTGTGGGACATAGTTGCATGCTGGGACAATTTATTACTAATTGTGAAATACAAATTTTTAAAAGTTCACAAAAATATTTTTCCTGCTCTACACTGTCTGTTAATAATTTATTTACTGCTCCTAATTTAGGGGAATGGATAGTAGCTATTCCAATCATGTCATGATGTTGGTTATCAAATCAACCTATGTTTCATAAAACATGATATTAAAGCTTATTTAGAAACTCACTAAAGACAAGTGCTAAATTCATTGCATTATTCTAATAAAATGCTCTGCTAACTCAGGGAATTTCTGCAGTTCTTGTGATTTCAGCTATTCTGATCCCTACATGTAGGCACCTCTTCCCTTTCTGAAGCTTTCATGTACTTCCTGTATCAAGTGGACAAAAATGTGGAAAACAAATATGGATGTTTTCAGTGATTTTCATACAGTCCCTCGAAGCTTTACTTTTGCTGTAATCTAGGATATGTCTATGAATAAGGTCTCCCCAAAAAAAAAAAAAAACTGGAAAAAATAATCCTGGGCAGAAGGCATAACTTGGAAAAATAACATTTAGTAGATGTTAAGTAAGAATCATAGAGGCAGCAGGTTTAAAATTTCCCTTTTTAACCACAGATTTATATCTATGATATAGATTTGCCCACGTAGCTTCTCATAAATTAGTTTAATCTAAAATCCATTTTTGAAACCAGATGAGGCCCTTAATAATTAGTAGGTTTGTAGAAACAGAGAAGTGGTTGTCCCTGTGTTGTACAATAATAGAAATGAGACTAGACATTTTGTGGACTGTACAATAAAAATTAGACAAAATTCAAGTGAACATGATGAAACCCCATTGAAAATCAAACCTGAAAGTGTTTTAGTTTCAATTAGAGAGTACATTAGGAATCTGGGAAAATATTTCCTTAATAAATCAATAATATGCTATAGATTTGATAAAACAAACCTCTTTTATCTCTACAGTTGGTTTTTTTTTTTTTTTTCCTGAATGTTAAATTTCTGTAAAGTACGTTCACAAAAAATATATCTTCTTCCCAAAAGAAAAGAAAATAAAAAAATTAAAGGTAAGAATTTAAAAATCCAAATACTTAGACTAAGAAAATGCATTTTTTTTGAATTAATAAATAGGGAAAAAGAAAAAGCATAATATGTCACTAAGGAATCCAGTAAGACCAGAAACTTAAGACCATGAACTTAATAATACTGACATTTATAGTGAAATATCTTCTGATAGTTTTGCTACATTTTGCTAAGTTTTTGAAATTATTTGGAGAACTTATTAGTATTAGATGCACTTCACAAAAATCATGTCATGATTATGGAAAAGTAACAAACACCCCCTACCCCATTAAAATTACAAGTAAATAGAGTAAAATAATTACTTAATTACAGGGAGAAAGTCCTGTGCTTTGACATTTGCCTAGAAAAGTCTCAAATATTTATACTAGCATATGCTAAATGTCCCAATTCAGTAGCATGCTTATTTAGCAAATTATTTTAAGTGCCAATTATTTTCATGCCAGCAATATTGATATTTCCTAATCATTGTCTTAAAGCACACACTTAAAGCCTATGAAACAGGATGGATGTGTGGAATGCTGTGCTAACTACCAGAGACCTTAAAATTAAATTTATGAGACTTTGTCTCAAGTGCAGATATAAATTAATTGGCCCCTGGAAGGAGCCACAGAGAGAAGAGTTTAACAGGATTTTCTGTAAAAACTTGTTTTTGTGGATTTTCCAGAGGTGCTGTTCTACACTTGTCTACAGGACAATGATAAAACCTGTCAGAATGAAAGTTTATATTCACACCAAAATTTTTGTTGGGCTTGTTTTTCATCAACCTTGATGCA